>CM021542.1:10351494-10369930 GCA_010994315.2 Pisaster ochraceus | reverse complement strand
GCATTCCATGCACGAAGGTTTCATGTAGTGTTACTGATTTTATCATAATTTTTCCAAGCTGCCTTATTTTTTTTCTTCAGTTTTTTTTATAATAAAACTCACGATTGACTTATCAACTTTTTAGCAGTATTGCGTGTGTACTACGCTGCCGTGCGTATACATGCACGTTGAAATCTACGCCAGGGGTCGATTTGTAAAACGGTTTTCTCAACACCTTATCATTTGAAATAAACCATTCAAAGACTTGCTTTACATACACTAAGGTTTTGTGTAGTATTACTGATTTTTTTCAGAATTTTTCAAAGCTGCCTTATATTTATTTCCGATTTTAGAATATTAAAACCCACGATTGTTGTATCGACTTTGTAGCAGTCTGTACGTGTGTACTACGCTGCCGTGCGTGTACATGCACGTTGAAATCTACGCCGGGGTCGATTTGTAAAACGGTTTTCTCAACACCTTATCATTCGAAATAAACCAATCAAAGACTTGCATTACATACACTAAGGTTTTGTGTAGTATTACTGATTTTTTTCAGAATTTTTCAAAGCTGCCTTATATTTATTTCTATAGTAAAAGCATTAACAATAGCCACGTCATTCTCAATCTTAACTTCGTTTTGTAGAAAAAAATTATGGATTTGGTTTGAGTTTAGATCTGCACAATAGTAAATTTATAAGCTTCCATGGGCCTTTGGCATTGTTTTTCTCTCTATTGAATTGCTCACCTAAATATTTCCTTTTTGCCGTTCTAATAACAGATGTAAGAACATGTTTGTACTGTATGTATATAGACTTATTACGTGGAGATGGATTCTTAAGATATTTCTTATACAAGTTATTTTTCCTTTTTATCGAGTTGTAAATCTGATATGACATAAAACGTGACTTCCCCCGGAATTTTCTAAATCAATGCATTTTCTATCAATTTCTGACTCACTGCTTTTTCTCTGCTTTTCATTAACACTAAGACGTCTGGTTTTTGTTGTCAATAGCACGTTCTCGGCTCATGGGTTTCTTCGTTATGTCCGAATTATCGTTTTAGTTTAGTTTTTTTACTTTATTGCACAAACATCAAAATACAACGTATTGCAAAGAGGAAACACCGAACAGTCACGCAGGCCCACCAAATGCGAACCCTTGATCACATATCAGAAGAAGGAAAAAAACACAAAGAAACAAAGACGAAAAAAACCATACCACAACAACAACAACTGACAGTAGAAAACAAGGATGTATTATGTGTAATAAAAAACATGAATATAAAACAAACTATTTCCCTGGTTTAAAAGACAATGTCAGGATTGCCATGCTACACATTATTCGTTCCGATTCAAGCTCACCTGAGAGCCCACTGCATAAATTGACATTATTTACAATCCTCCAGAGTTATCCGTTTGGAGAACAGACACATTGAGAAAAAAAGAGCAGTTCTTGTTGTTTGCCGGAATCAATGACGATGTATACTCACAGATTGGTTGAATGGCGTGTTTGCTAATCTTGAACTGGACTCCATTTACTGCTCAACCAACCTGTCCCCCAACGAGAGGTAGCGCTTCATCATTTTACTGCGCCACATCTCAATCCGAGAAATAACCGGCCGCATACGATTAATTGTCCACGTTGACTGAACTAACACACGGCCGCTGTCTGCCCATGTGACCATTTTGAAGGTCAAAAATGCATGAAAAGAATGAGTAATAAAAAAAACAGCCTCTTGTCGCTCATATGTGTATAGGCCTATACTGTACTTGGTATTGTTGCATCGATGATGATCGCTTTGAAATTCTTTAGTTATCCGTTCACATGTCCCATGTCCAATGTTGGGAAATGCCGGTTATACAAACATAATTGAATTGTTTATTCCGTAGAACACATGATTAGAATGTGATTTTGGGTGTGTGTTTGATCAACATTTCATTGAAGTGGGGGAAAAAAAATAAATCGGGGTGCCAGCTTTTATTGTAAATGTCAAGGGAATTTTCAAGGTCAATGAGGAAAATACTGTGATATTTGGGACTATGAATCTGTTTTCTCTTTTTGCTAGTCTAAGAGGGTTGATATTCAAACATAAACTTTCATTTCTATGCATGACCTTATGGTAAAATGAGCATATCAACTGAGATTTTCTTGAAAGTGTGTATTATGTATATTTTATATATTGTGATAATAATAACTTTACTCACATATCATAGCATAGTTCCATGTCCCCCAAAACAGGCTATTAATATCAGACAATGTATAAGAAACTCAAGTACGTTCTGCCTATCCCTGGTTTCTGTTATTTTCGTGTTGTCCTTGTTTGCTTTTATCTGCCGGTTGTGTTTTGCTAGTCTTTTGGGTTCTTTTGGGAGGTGGTTTTTGGGTTTGGTTTTTTTTTCAATGCGGGCTCTTTTTTAGTGCGGTTTGTCTTTGCCGTGAATTTTTTTACTGTGACATTTTTGTCGTAAATTTCATCGTCAACGTGCATCTCTTGCTGCATTTCAGGGGTACACAAATTTCATCCTTTTTTTTAACCGGTAGGCCTACATTACAAAATTTTATATTTTTGTATAAAATTGTTAGCAGTTTTATTTTTATTACTACTTTGTGAAAGCTTGCTCCTCAATGTGGTTTTATTTTGCAAGGATGGCGGTTTTCCTTATAAATGATGGTGCGTAAAAAGCATCTATGAATGCTCCAGCCCAATTCTCGCGACATACATACCTTGCCTGACACTTTGTGTGAAATTAAGAAGGATATCTAAATTATAAGATGGGGCATCAAGTGCCCAAGCTTGCAAATATATTTTAAAGTTGTTTTTTTTTTTGTTTTTTTTTAAAGCAAAATGCCCGTCGTACAACGCGGAATGCACCTTCGCACAATGCGCGTCTACCATTTCCACCATTTCCACCAGTGTGTGAGTCAATAATTCCTTTATCCAGTGTACCTTCAAAGTGGCGGACAGGGTTTGCACGTGTAAGTGAGCTGCGCGTCGTGAAACCTTTTTGGAACCACGGCATGGGCTGGAGCTCCGGCTTGTCAGCTCCGTCCGCCCGCCTGGTTTAAGCCCCGTAAGGAAAGCACACGTTTTAAAACTAACTGATGAAGCCTAAGCCTAAGCCCGAAGCCTATAAGCCCAAGCCCAAGACGTGGTTTCGAAAACGGCCTTAGGTTAATATCATGTGTACAAAATAAATATGCAAACTGTATGCAGTCAACAAAAGTGTTATATGGAATGACCGCAGCCTGAAAAACTGTTTATCATCATAGTTTCACATACACCAAAACCTTCCATAATATAAACCACTTGAATCTTGTTAACTTGTTGATCTTCAATCTATACAAAGTTCCACTTCAATCAATAAATATTCAGAAATGTCCATTTAAACTACTTCAATAATACTTGCCACAGAGCGAAGTTGCACTTCCCATCATCGAAGTTCAACACCATGTGAGTGCGAGACGATGCCAATGTGACATAACTTTTCGTTACAGCCTTCTTCTGGGCAGACGGCGTGCCGGAATGTTGACACTCGGCGAAATGAATCACGAAAAAAGGCACCACGAATGTGAGAAACGAGGAACTATAATACGCGTGTGAAGAACTTTTTTGTGCAGATAATCCCCTCAAAATGTCAATTTTTCAGAGTGAACATTCTCAAGATCTAAACCTCTCCTGCTATCAATATTATCAACTATTCAACCTCCTTTCCAGATTAGCACACTCTATGTTGACCCAGACAATTATTGACAGCCTCATACACTGTGTGTAATGATTGTGCATTGAGTTTAAGATGGACGCGTTATTGTCGATTAAAAGGAAGTAATTGTGAAACTAACGAGGAACCTACACAGTCAAATATCTATCCAGGAAACCCACTAATTGAATTAAATTACTATTCCATTAGTTTACACAGAACAATGAAACTCAAGATGCGTGCTAAAGTTTAGATTTGGCCGTAGGTAGTTACAACGATATCTTACGAAGTTTTCATAACTTTTAATCCAAATGTTTCAACTTTTCAAGAAATCCAAGAAATCACACATCCTCGATCCCAACATGTGTGTGAGTCAGTCGCAATTACCGTTTTGAATAACTTGTACTCAGCTTTGTACACATGCAATTGGACTTGCTACCAAAATTGGACGGATCAGTTTGATTGGTTAAGAATCGTGAAACATGAATATTCATCATACATCTTGCAGCGTATGGCAAGTCACGTGAAGCAAAAGGAGCTACCAAGCGCCGCTTCATTCTTTAATAGGGGGTTAATTATCGATAGTAACATTTTATGATAATGCATTGGTCAAATTTATCTTAAAAGAAAGTTAAGAAATTGTTACAATGATTAAAATGTTATGATTTTTACATTGATGTTGGTAAATAAACTGTCATTAAAAAAAAGCCAACAGAAAAGATACATTCCCATGTTTATAATGAATTCTTCCAATTTTGTCAGACGAGCTATCATTGGCCCTCTCTATGGCAACTTTTGCATATGCAATGTTTAATTTACCATATATGAATATTCGGCTGGGAACAAGCTATACTCAAGTCGTTAGAGCTGATCGATCCCCATTAATGGAGATCAATGGAGCTGACGGACCTTGCCACGCGCTACCTACGACCGTTGCATGAATGTACAATAGCACTGTGACTGTTGTATGAACGGCAGGATGTGTGTTTGTAATAGGCAGCGCTGGCAGACAAGACACTGACTAACTCATCAAGTCTACATTTTGAAGTACGAGACCTATTCCTCTATAGCACCAATGGTTTGCAAGGTGCTGTGGCGCAGTATGCTGTCGATCGGACCAGGAACACCGGGGCAAACCCCTTCTCTTTGCGATAAGTGCACTGGGTTCTTTTACGTGAGTTACACAACACATGGGACCTACAGCCTCACGTCCCATCCGAGGGACACAGCAATAATGGTCAGGTGTCTTGCTTAAATAAGGACACAAGAATGTCACAACTGGGACTCGGTACCACGCTCTGCTAATCAGAAACACCAGAGCTTGTGTTCGGCGTTCTTATCAGGCTCGGCCCCGACATGCCAGGGAAGAGTGAAATCATACATGTGGCCCTGTGCAAGCAAGTCAGTGAGACAATGTATGACCACTAAAACCATTTTGATGGTATTCTATTTTATGTGAATCAAATAGTAAGAGGTTTTTTTAAGAACAAGCAAAGACAAAAATAGGATCGGAACGCAAAGTATTTAGACGCTAACCTCAAGAAGTTTTGGCAGTTATGAAGCTTCTCCCCGTGTTGATTGAGAATCATGTTCTGGAAGGCAAGCTTTAAACACGTTTGAGGCGTCATTTATACAGTTATATTCACCGATCAAGAACAACTTGGATACTTCCCGCCCAAAACATGCATCCCTCAAGCGCTACTTAAGCAGCATATTCACCGGCAGTCAAGCATTGGCTCCTGAATGCCTGAAGAAGGGAAGAGTATACTGCTCGAAACGTCGAGACGTCGAAACGTCAGAGCCAACATACCACAAAGGAGATTTAATACATGGTTGTACCCGCAAGTTCACTGTTTACAGTTGCTTACGTTTTCTTGTGACAAGAAAATAATCGTCTGCTTACCTTTTGTAACGCATGCTCACCCGAGTCTGTTTGCAATTGCTATGTTGCTCCAGTTAATTATTTATTTATTCAGTGTTTTACCAAAATTGTAATACTTTGTTTTGAAGATGGTTAGTTCACATGCACAGTGATGTATGTGTGTGTAGCAGACAGTTTTTAGATACATTATGTCCTGCTAGGCATTGGAATGGTAGACATGGTTGATTTTTACTAAATACTAGGTTGTTACTAAGTTTCGGCAATTAATCTGAAATAGTGTACATGTTTGTTGACGTCTTTCTACTTTTTGTGCTGGTGGCATCATTTATCTCAGCAGAGTCGTAAGTTTTCCCTTTAAATATGAATCATCATTTGCTTGTCCAATGAGTTTACTAAACTATGGCTGTATTTCCAACTTCCAAGCAATTTTGCTCTTTGCAAGAATATGTATGTTGGTTAGTTCTTACGGCACATAATTGTTATTTCTCTTGTGTGGTTGGTTTCAGATTAAACCTAGTTACAGCCTAGGGGACAGTGTCAATGAGTTGGTGAAATAAAATGATGTGCACATTTATGCAGAAGGCGTTACACCTTTCGTTTAAGTGTTGGTGTCCGCCATTTTAAAAACCACCCACCAACACCGTAGAGCAAGTTCGGGTGCTAAAGTTCATTTTCCGTTTAAATTACGCTTGCGTGGTCTATGTTTCACTCGAACGCGTTTAGTTGATTGATCCGTCAACATGTGGCAACAACAAGGCGCCGTATCGAACGGGGACAAAATGAATTGGCCCATAACTATACATGCATAATATCGTGAAATTATAATTATGATCTTAATAATCGACATAATAATTAATTGGCAAAAAAAACCTACAATTTATCGTTAAAGCTACTGTTTCGCCTATGGTTGCTAACGTTCGCCTATGGTTGCTAACGTTCGCCAAACGTTGGCGGCGCACAACTCGTTCCACTCGAAATTGTTTGAAAACGTTGGCAACGTTTGTGCAAGTGGAACGTACCCCTGGTACTGAACTATTGACAAAAGAGGATTGATGAAACGTGATTGTGTGTGTATGTAAAATGTGTTAATTGCCGTGCATGGTTTGAGGGGATTAGCTCAGGATTAACTGGTGATGGGGCAGTTCCATCATTTCAACGGTTAGAGTTTTTTATCCTTTTTATCTTTCTTTTTTTATTTATTTCTTTGTTGTTTTCGTTTGGGGGTTTTTTTTGGGGGGGAGTTTCTCCGAGAATTTGGGATTGACAAAGTGCGCCACCAAGAGTTGTTTGAGACAGGTTTGTAGGCAGTAGACAGGTCCCCTGTCTTCATCTGCAAGGATAAAGACAGGCACTGGTACAGACCACTGATCTCTATTATACTGATATAATACTGATATAATAGAAATCAGTGGTACAGACCCAATGATTTCATTCGATTCAATGATTTCATTGGATAAACGTACAGTGACGTAGGCTTTCCAGATCTGTATTTTGATTGGTCTGCTCCGAAGTGAAGTGTTTGTCAGCTACACCATCATGACCAGCAGGAGCTTCTCTATCGTGTGTGCTGCTGCGCGCGTGTACATAATGCACGTCATTTTGTTTTGTTCACAATGTAATGCGTGTACACGTGTGTGTAGACTACGAATCTCCGCGGTGTGAATAGATGCGAGGTCAGAGGTGCGGGATCCCACCATGCACTCAAGGCTGGTATCTGACGTTATATACGACCCTGGAAGTGTGACGTCAGATGTTCGGGCTAAGTAGGCAGTTAAAATTTAGAAACGTGCACCGTGCAAATTGGTGTGTAGGCCCGCTTGTGAGTGAGCTATACGTTGACACTGCAGACTTTTACAGAGGGGATTATATAGCAGATCGAGGACGTCCTCGGTAAGATTTTTAGTTCAAAACCAGTGATGACGTCGCTAAAAAAATCAAAACAAATGGGAGAACAAAGATAAAATCTCAATGTACAGGGTCGAAGCGCTTTGAAGCCCGCCTACTATTGTTATACACCTTATGCATATGACGTCATTTCAGTAGGGCGCCATCAGCTATGGGAGATCATTAGATCAACGTGGATGAAATTTTGTGTGATTTTCATTTCTGTCACATCACTTTCAAGTTTCAACCCCAAAACATAATGGTGGAATGATAAGACCTACATTTAAAAACTAACAATGTAATAAATTAGGAATAAAATGAAATCTGGAAACAAAAGAGAGGATGAAGAAATAGTGCTCGACCTCCAGCATCCGGCTCAAAGTGTCAAATTGCCAATTGACGACGACTGTATTGCACAAACCTTGTCGGCTGCACTAACAAACCGAAGATGGGCTATAATCATTTTTAATTGGGATAAAAGTGCTTTGCAATCGTTACTTAGCCCCAAAACAGACTTGTGTCGCATATTGTACGTGATCGTTGCATGGCAGTCGCCGGGACAACGACGTCCTAGTTTCGCACAGCTTGCCAAGATTTGCAAAAAAAAAAAAATTATACTTAACATTTTTAAAGTTTAGCTGTCTTTTTTATTCAAACCATATTCAATTGGTAAAATTTATTTTTTTTAAACATCACAATACAAGTTCTTTTCAAATACAACTGCCACAATACACGCTGAAGCCGCTATTCGAGGCGCCTGGGGGCAAAAGCGCAGACGTACTCGAGTTCAACCTTCATACATGTACACAGTTCATGCGTACACATTCACAACACATACACATTCGATGCGACAATGTGAATGATTGAAGAACTTCTTTTTAAACCAAAGCTGAAAGAAAAATAAAGCTATTAGGATGTAAATGTTTTAATCATGCGGTTAAGCCATATTTTCAGTACGAGGGAAAGAATGACATTGCTCCTTTCCAATGGATTTGACACCACAGAGCTATACGATATTTTCAATAGAAGCTTGGATCTTTCGTAAACAGGAAGAAGTGACCAGGGGTTACTAGGTCGCAGGGGAAATTGTCAAAAGAGCATGCGTAAAGACCTTTCTATTGCAACGTCACAGCTCGAGTTTTTGCCAACCGAGGTTGAAAAACTATGGAAAGCCATAAAGGCAAAACAAAAACAGACGGCCTCAGTTTGTAACAATGTTACACAAATATTCAAAAATAGTGTTGAATTTGGAAATAAAGCAACCAATGATGGGAGGTATTTTATTTAAGTGGAATTTGAAGTTTGCAGAAATTGTTGAATTTGGTCACATCTCTTAACACGATTGAATGTTTTGCTAATATTCGGCCGTCCATGCCAACCAGCGTGGTTTGTTTATTAACAGTAGAAAGGGCTAATGACGTCAGCCCATCCCAGGGTGCACCCCAATAAAAAAATAACTCCCATATAGCATACAGTGCAAAATGCTAAATATTCAAAAATACACCCAAAAATACTCAGAAGTCTCCCGCAGATTTTTACAGTAAAGGGGACTTATCCATTGACTCTTGAACCTTTATCCTCTGCTCAATTTGATATGGGGAGTTCCAAGGCCCGTGGAGTTATTCTCCCTCTAAATAAAAACACACCTACACCGGTGTCACTTTTTCAAACGTCCGAGCACCAATATTGACAAAAATGTCGCCACAACTCTCGGCAAATTAGGACCATTTATTTTAGGGCCTGTTTCCATCCAAAATACCTTAATGTTGGAAGTCAACGTGACCCCAATGGTCACAATTGGGCAACATTTTTTACACTGTATCCATTTTATTGGGCTCTCAAATTTGTCTATAATAGAATATTTTGAGGGCCTACAAAATATTAAAGAGGCCGACTGACTATTTAGTGGGGGTCCCCAGGTTCAGGCGCTGGGACCGACCGAGCGAGGTACAGAGAGATTTGAGCTGCATGCCCCAATTGCACATGGCGCCCCAAGTTTAGCATGGCGCCTAGGCCTAGTTTGTGATGTGTTTCTCTGAAACATGTTGAATAATGTCAGTCGTCTGTCTGAGGCATTACTAACGGTCATCGCGAAAGAGTTCCCTATCTGGACTGATAACACAGTGACATGCGGTTTGGTGCAGCACACAGACTGTACGTCACAACGCAAACAGTTTCCCGCGTATGCTCTCCATTTATACTGTACGTACGTGTCGAAGTCGACTCTCAGACAATCTGCTGAGTCACACCCGTACAAACAGGATCTCTTGCGCCCCACTACACGCCGACGAAACACTCAGCGTAGCGATGCACGAGGCTCTTTGTCCACGACTGTCTGATTCTACCCTACGACATCACAAACTCAATATGGAGATGGTAAACATAGCTTCATGCAGCAACCAAGAACTCATGGCTGCCATCAGGAAATATGAGGGCATCTATAATAAATCATGCATAGATTATAAAAGCCAAAATTACAAAAGAAAAGCCTGGGCAACGATTGCCAATGAATTAAATACAGACGTGACCACCGTGCACACACGCTACAACAACATCCGTACTTCGTTCTCAAGATATTTGAAAAGTATCCGATATTTTCGATGTGGATTGGAAGGCAGTAGCAGTATTGCTATCAAACCAAAATATGAGTTTCTTCGATGGCTTATTGTACACATTAAGCACAGGAAATCAAAGGCAGTGACGTATGATGACGTTATGCAGCAGGGTCCATCAGGTAGGTACAAACACGGTAGAAATACCGCCCCAGACACGGAATGTCTGTACCCGCTTTGCAATGCGTTGTATTAAGCATGAGTACATAATCCCAGGCAGTTTCATTCAGTCTGATGACCTCTGACTTTGTGTACTCGCTGTGGTTGTACGTGCGTTGGATCCTAGACAGCGGCTGCCGTTATAACACTAACACGTAGGACGGCTGTGTACAAAACGTATAATATAATAATGTCTGAACGACAAAATGCAAAACGGCGTTCCGGACACTTTGTTGTTTTTATACAACGATTGGAAATGATCCGTTAGAGGTCAATTGCATCATCGTGAGTCAGCAACCAACCGTGCTTCAAATTCCTGGTGCATTTTCTCGAAAACGTGATCTTAAAACAAAATTTTATGACATGTCACAGACTGGTTGTTAACTGTTGAAACTTGTTAATTTATTTCTCCTTCTTTTTCTTTTTGTCAATTAATCTGAAAGGTCTCTGTATAGTATAAAACCGTTGCCGATCCGACAGAGCATAATTTTTTTATACAAAACAATTACTTTTAAATTTGAGAACATTGCATTCAACCACCCACCTCCAGCCCCAAACCCACCCCTCGGGTTCCCTGTTCCATATTTCGATTGCAGCATTTAAAATAAGTACATTTTGTCTTTGAATAGCAATGTGGTTAAGATGTGTTCTTCTGAAAATCTACGGTGTGATAAAGCTTAGTCCTTTCTCTATCGGGCTAAGGTTTACGCAGGCGGTCTTTTGTTAAATTTTTAGCGACTGAAGTAAATTTTGAGGGTTTTTTACGATTTGTTTAAGATTTGTTTATGGTGTGATTTTATGTTTTCGGTGTTTTGTTCAATTTTTAGCGACTGCTTACTGGGAGGAAGATGAAGAGGATGAGATTGACCAGGTTTTTGACGAAGAAAACGTGGACCAAGGCATGCACTACCCAAGCACCAGTCAGGACTTCCCAAAGGTTGGGCGACAGTCGAAAAGGTCGAAAGTATAGGGTCGACTGCAGTGATGAACACAATTCAGCATGTTAATGACACGGTGTATGAAGGAGGTAGGAAACCAGACAACCTGGACGAGGATATGCTGTTTTGTTTGAGCCTAGTGCCCAAGATGAGACGGGTGCCTTCCAGATTTAAGACGTCCGCTCAGCTGCGCATCTTGCAAGTAGTAAGTGAGCTGGAGATGTCTGAAGCTGGGTCGGTGTGACTGGTTCTTGTCATTCAGTTGTTTCAACACCGTCTCTTCCTTTCTATTTTATGGTGTTACAAATTGTACATCTCATCTGGTGCTCGATATTGGGGCATGGGTTACCCCCTTCCCCCTATTGTGTCTCCATTGTGTGCTTGGAATCTCAAGAAGTCTTTAGAGGACTCAGGGGGGGGGGTACTTCTGTACAAGAGGAAAATTTTTGTTAAAGGGAGGATGATCCTTTGGTAATTACTCCAAAAAATAGTGATCATAAACACTTACTTGAAGAAGAGCACCAGAGAGCTGTTGGTATTATAAAACATTGTTTAGAAACGACACCCTTTGAAGTAATGCAGTTTTAGAGAAAGATGATACTTTTCACCAAACGATTTCAATCTAAGAAAAGCTTCAGGCATGGAGCCTTTCTCGGGCATCTGAAAGCATACAAATCTAATGCAACAAGGGTGAGGGTTTGTTTTCTGTCATATATTTTTTTTCTGGAAATTTCGATGACCAATTGAGCCCGAATGTTCACATGTTTGTTATTTTATGCGTGTGTTGGGATACACCAAGTGAGGACACTGGTGTCTGGGAGTTTGTTTTTTTAATATATATATACAAGAGGTGTATAGTAAAATTTGAGGCTTCTTTTTTCAGTGTTTGATGGAGGTGACTCGCGGCCTTATAGTTTATATGAGTTAAGTCACTTTGGCACTCTTACAAGGTTAAGGTACATTGTTCGATAATATTATTTCTTCGTCTGAAGTTTAAATAGCTTTCCACATGAAGCAGATGACTGTGAATCCAAAATACAGTGTGTACCGTTTGTGACTTGTTTCTGTGTCACGTTTACTTTCAGAAACTTATTATTAAAGATATTTTCTGGAGTTGATATCAAATCGACTCAGCAGTGTCTAGTCTATATATCAATAGTTGTATAGACCATTTTACATTCGTTTACAGAGTGGTGACCTTTGACATTATAATGCATTTCCTGATGGACAAGATACTACACAGGCTATATGAGAACTTTTAAACTTTGTGTCATAATTTTCACATAAATTTAAAATGTTACAAAAGCAACAGCTGTACAGAGATGTCCCACCTTTCTTTATATCAAAAGTTGAGAAAAATCAGACAGTGCGATCTCCATAAAACATCAGATTTGTTGTATCCATTGAGCTGTGTACAAATTATGTGCCTGCAGGAAGTCCTGGGGTCGATTTCACAAAGCACTAAGATTCATCTTAAGATGAGTTATCAGTATCACCATAGTAATTTGGATTGTGACATCACACTTTGCTTATAGCAATTAAGACTGATCTGCACTTAAGATCAATCTTAACTCTTTGTGAAATCGAGCCCTCAGGCTCTGTGGCTCTTTTGTAAACATGTGATGTCATAGGTCACATGGTCTATACGCACAGCTGTTTCAAACACAGCATTTTGTTTTGACTGTAAACACTCTCGGGTCAGAGTTGACCTGGATTGACCCTAGGCAAAGGGAGCCTGACCTATTTCTGGGTCACTAATGACCAGGAATCTGTGTCAGAATGACCACGACGTGGGTCAAACTGACGCTGAATCCAAGTTAAAATTCCATTTGTTTATCCACTTTCTGGGTCAGGCTGACCCAGCATCGGGGGTCAGCAGGCCCCCTGGGAGACCCAGAATTCGGGTCAATTCTGACCGGGGAGCTTTCAGAGTGTCTAGCTGCAGGCATGCAGTGTGCATGCACCAGATCACTGACCGTCATCGGGCAACTTCGATGGCCTGCGGCGGTTAGAACATCCTCATCTATTAGATGAATATATCATTGTGTTCGAATCGTACGGGATGTTTCCCACAGAACTCGGGGGAAACATGATTTTAGATTTTAGATTATTTTTATAAGAAAGTAGATTATCCACCAGTTATCTCTTTTATAATACTGTATATATGGGGGTTTGTTAGACTTATTTAACCACTTTTGTTCGAGTTGACTTGTCTGTCAACACTGCACTAAAATGATCTCACACACACAAAAGAGTAAACATAGTAAGGGTGTGTAATTTGGAAATTTTAATGTATATATATATTTTTTTTCTGCTACCGGGTACCGGGTATTTTAAACTTGAAATAGTTAGTTCGATTCCTATGGCTCTTACGCGCAATGTATCCGGTGAAGTCAATACGAAAATAAATGAAGGACTTGGTGAAGTCTATTTTTTTAAGACTTGTACATCATCGGAACCGGTATTCAAATTACAAGTTTGTTTGTGTTTCCCCTTTAATTTGTTTTCTTTAGTCCGCAACCTCTACCAAAGCTTTGATCCGACATTACCCCCCAACCCCACCCAACCCCCACCCAACCCCACCCACCCCCTCGAACACCTCCCGTGTACCCACCCGGCCACTCCTCGGCCCCAAAGTACACCCCTCTGAGGGCGCCTCTAACTAAACCATCTTGGCAACTGACTGGCCATATATTCTAGAAGCAACTACCGGCTATCAGAAGCACACAGAGCAAATGGTTTATATTTGGAACCTTAAATTAAACTTCCTGGCTGCAATTAACAAAAAAATTGGTTCACGCGCCCGAAACGGAAACGGTGCCATAGAACGGGTGTGCGCATGTGCAAGTACGCAGTCGTTCGGTGTGCAGATAGTACCAGCAATGGTTACCCAAGATTTGCAAGTTATTGGTTAATGACTTTGTAGTTACGTAAGTAATTAGGGCTGTTTGGGGGGAAGCGGATGTGCGAGGAGGACTCCAGTTAATTACTGATGTATAAGGAATCGATTGACAACATCAACTTTAGGTCGCCATCTTAAACAGATCCGATATTTCGGGTAAGTATATCTCCTTAACTTCCACAAGTTATAGGTCAACTTGAATTATGCTATTTCTCTGCACTGTATATCTGAGACTGACTCGCGTGTTTCCAAGAAGACAGCCAGCCATTTTGAACTGGTCTACAAACCTTCAGCCGTTGCTAATCGTACCGGAATTTATAGTCTCTAGACTAGGAATAGTCTGTATAGGAATGTATAGTCTGTATACAAAACTCGACACGCATAATACAATTTTTAAAAATACAAAATGATAATAAAAATAAAAACAGGCAAAAACAAAAGACAAAAGGAGGCAAATTTAAAGAAAACTACAGAAAAATGGGGAAAATAAAATTACAACTGACAAGAAAGTTGTAGCAGAAAAGCAGAAATACAACAGAAGACAAAGCGCACGAAGTATTACCAACTAAAGTAAACCAAAATTGTACTACTATTAAACCTGTGTTTAAAAACTAAAAATAATATGAAAATCACAGAGACATAATATGCATCAACCAAGCTTGCAAATTATTTAAAAACAGGAGAGTAGAAGTTCAGTTTTCACCAACAAATAGGGTTTTTTTTCATTATGAAATAACAAGCTATCACTGTACAAAAGTATACAAGCCGTCAGCACAATACCAACGATAACGAATGTATACGGTTTTATTTGATAAATTTACATGGAATGGTATGTTATAAAATGCTCAAAACTTGTTCGATAGACCTGGCATTGGCCGCCATAGCTGTTGAAACGTGAGCGTGAAGCGCTGTCATTGGCTGAGAGTCGTACGCAGCACGCACACGCCTGCAGACTTCCATTGGTTAACATCAACGATGGCGGCTCTATTACTCATATTGGACGAGGTCCTACGTGGGAGTTGTCTGTGTTTACTGATGAGGTTCCCAGCCAGATTCATGTCACGTCCCAGGTTAACGGTTAATCTAGTACTAAAATGTGTTGTCTGGAATTGATGACATTGCTCGTATTGCTGTTGAGATGGCATAACAGGGCAGGGGTGGGTAGTCACCAGGCTCGTTTATTGGCTCAGTGGTTTATGTATATGGATTGGGTTTTCAATCCCCGCCTGACAGCGAGGATGTTCCCTCTCTTTGGGGTTTTCCTCCCACGTCTACAACTGAAAAGACCGTTTCACTAAAATGCTTTGCCGACTTGTATATAAATTCAGATTCAGATTACAGTGACACAAAAAGTCGTGTGATAAGAAATGACGTGACAAACGCTGTGTCACCTGAAACGAGGACAATACATGCGATGACGTAACACGACACACTTCCCGCCAGTTGCCATTGTCTATTCGCCAGTATCGAATCAATGTAGCTCGTCTGCAATGAAGAAACGATACAAACTCGACGCCATTATTGCCACTCACAAACACGTCAACTCGACTTCCGTGTTATAATTTTGCGTGGGCTTTTCAACAGTGGAATTCTTAAGTTAGACGTCATTTCCCAAATGGGCGATAAATCCCTAACTATCCGTTTGCATTTGGGTGACACGGCCGGTTTCTTGCAAAGTACAAACCACTTCAAACACCTGGATAACTGATATGTAAAAGTTGCGTGATTCATTTTCTCAGCGGTATTTTTACTTTCAAGTAATTTTTTTGAAATTTGTCATCAATCCGTGTTTCCTTTTCCAATTAGGAAAAATAACCACTGGTACCCATGGCCAGTATGATATTGCACTTCAAAAAGAGCAAGGCCAACTGGTACTCTGCCTGATGGTTTGTGCCAAGTTTATATTGGCATCAGTTTGGGTGCGTCTTTTCTTTCTTTGTTCTCCCCCCCCCCCACACACACACACACCCCCACCCCCTTTGTTAATGGTGTGGGATGGGGTGTCGACACTACTAATTTGTACAAAGGTCGTATCGAATGAACTAGACTAAACCTTGAAATATATTTTATACTGATCCCAAAGTGTGCAAAAAAGAAAAACATTTTACACAATAATCAGTTTCTTTACCGTTATTTTTTATTCAGATCAGTCTGTATTTTTCGTCATCTATAACTAATCCTCCTAGAAAGTGAACATAACTTGCGATAATTGACATTGATGCCCAAAAAAACTTTTTGGAGCCCCACAATGAAAAAGTGCATGTTTTTATATAACTGACGGAGCCTTAGCCCAAAGCTCGAAGCTCAAAGCCCAGACCCCAAAGCCCAAGCCTTGCTTTCGAAAAGGGCCTGAGTAAGTCTCAACTGGCCTGGTTTCGAAAAGGGCCAATAAGAGAAGGCTTAATATAGACTGCTTGGGATTCCGTCTCGCGTGTCCGTCTGTTTACCTCAATTTCAGGATTACTAACTTGCCATTTTCGAGTTCGTCTTTGTAAGGAAACGTCTCTTCTTATCTGTCTTTTCAGAGAGTTGAAGATTTCATTCGCACCGAGCCGTCGTCACCAGGATGGTGTGGTCCTCCATCCCATGGAACTGGGTCATCCCATTAATCGTTCTTGTCGTCTTGCTCTTATTCGCCATTGCCTTGGCCTGCTTCTGTAAATTCGGCTGCAAGAAAACTCCCCGGCACAGTGACCCTAAGGTCATTCTACACAACATAGACTCCGTAGAGGTCATCAGTAACCCAACATGCGCCACCGTCTTCGTTCCTGTGGACGGGAAAATCTCCGGCAACGTCATCGAGGACGGAGAGGTCGACCTGGGACTCGGTACCAACAAAAAGACGTTCTCAACGAAGAGGCAGAAGAAGTCTAAAACGGATAGAGTCGCAGCAGCTAATGCAAGCAGCAGTAGTAAAAGGCGTCTAATGCACTCGCACATGGATGCATTTACTAATCCTGAATCGGATATATCGCTAGTCCCCATGGACTACCGGAGGAGCACGTGTAAAGATTACCATAATGCAGTGGAAATAGAACAGGAGACCACCGAGACTTCTGAATCTGCGCCCATGATACCGTCACAGAGGAACTGAAAAGTTTAACTTTCAAAATAATTCTTAAATTTCACCTGAAGGAAAAAAAAACCTGACAGCAACATACATTCTTAAACCTCCAGGTCAGAGTCGTGACCCAGCTTCCGGCTTCAAGGGCACCTGACCCATTATTGGGTCAAGCTGACCCGATAGCTGGTAAAAAAGAAAATTAAATTTTGATTTGAATTCTTCGTCAATTTGACCCACTTCTTGGTCATTTTGACAAACATTCCGGGTCAAACTGACCCAGAATGAGTAAGGCCCCTCGTGACCCTGACCCGGGTCAATTCTGTCCTGGACCTTTTTTAGAGTGTGACAGTAAATTAATATTTACCGACTGTTAATTACGAAGGCTCGCTTAATTTGGTTTCACGGCTTGGATCAGTCAATATTTTTTTTTATTGTGTGCACGAATATAACAGTTTAGCACAAAGTGACGTTGGACACGCCATGTCACAGGCCTAGCCCTCCTGATGAACTGGATTCCATCCGAATTAAACAATAAAGGTGTCAGGATTTCAGCCAGCCGTGGTGATATTTTCAAACAGTAGAGGGCGCTCTAGCAAACTTACAGGGACGACGACATATTTTTTATATTTGTGGGTGTTTTTCAGGGACTATTTATACGTCCGGTACAGCAATATCTTTCAGATGGTCCTGTGCAGTTTATTTGCGGTAAATTCTTCTTGTTAAGCATGAATGTATATCTTCACATAGGCCTAGCAGGACGTACCCGGATATTGATTTCTCTTTCACAACCAGTGAGTGATACTTGGTTTGTTAAGATAATATACGGGCAAGTGCGATGACAAACTAAATGGAGGGGGTGGTAGGAAGTGCTATAATGTGGACTACTTAATTTTCAAATTAAAGAAGTACAGGTTCTGATCGCAATAGTGTAAGATAAATGTGTATTTACAAATTATAATTATTGTTGAAACCTATTTTTTGGTGTGACAGTTAATTGAATGATTGTGTAATATAAAACCTTTTTGTATTTAGCATTATGCATGTTGATTGGTGCCATCAAGGTAACTCTTTGTATGAGAGTGGCACAACAACAAAAACAGCTTATTTTTTAACATGGAGGCTTTTTAATAGTTGCTAAATAAATAAAACATGCATTTTTATTTATCCACTGATCGGATGCAGTTTTTGTATATAAGACACGGAGAGTTGAAACAAAATGAAATTTGAAGCTTATAAATAATTTGCAAACGAAGTTTTGAGAGTGAGTTAATTTATTCTTAATTAATCTGATCTGACAAGTATTCAGTTGTATAATT
>CM021542.1:10313366-10331429 GCA_010994315.2 Pisaster ochraceus | reverse complement strand
GTCTTTAGTCTACCTCAACCCTCCGGTCTCCGGGCCTCAGTAGAGACACTTATTACATTTGTTTTAATCTTGTGAAATTACTGGTCAACAAAAGCTCAGTGTTGCAACAGGGCTTACATTTGGTTTAGAAACCCACAAGGCAACAGGGTTTTGAGTTCAAAGCGTCTACTGGACCAGAATCAAGCAGGCTGGTGAAAATCTGTTAGAGGTACATTTTTAGCATAAGGCTGAATTGAAACTACAAGGACACCAGACTCGTTCGGTCATGATTTTACTGGCTAGAAATACTGGCCTCGGGACTGCGGTCCAGAGTAGACTTTGAGCCCTCATGTTACCAGGCTTTTTGCTTGTTAATAATCGTGACAACCAAGAAGTATTTCAAGAAAAGAAGGGGTGCTTTTGAAGTCGTTTGTCTTTATTTTCCCTGGTAAAGTTCCAAACAAAATAGTATTCCTCGCAAAAGTGCCCTTTTTACCACATGAAAATTGCAGCGCCTTTTTCAGTATGGATGAGATTCAGAGTGATTCAATGATGCCATGTTTGTTTTCACTTTCTACAGGAAAGGTCTACACCCTTGGAAGGACAGACTACGGGAGACTAGGTCTTGGAGACGGTCCCAAGGAAACTCATAAACCCACTCAGGTCACTGCACTAGATGGGGAAGAGGTTGTGTCAATCGGAAGCGGCTCCAGCATGAGCAACTGCGCCACTAAAAGTGGTGAGTCACAGGATCAGTCAAGTGATAGCCAAGATTGGCTGGCCCCTGGATCGAACACAGGTGTAATCAGTTATTGAGTTGTAGGCACTGGATTCACACACGCATACAGACACTTGAATTGCTTTAATTTGCTTTAACGACCATTTCCCGATGTCATAGAGCTGCTGAAGCAGAAAATATTGCTTACAAAGCATTCTGCTAAGCAAAAATAAGCAGGATACCGCTTACATGTGACTTGGTATTTTGGCTGGTAATCTTAATCTGGTATGCGAACACTTGAACCCATTTTCATAGAGCTGCTTAAGCACATAAGCAGGAACAAAAAGGATACCAGCCAAACTACCATGCCTTATGTGCCATGTGCAACTGGTATCCTGCTTAGTTTTGCTTAGCAGATTCTAGTCTGCCTAAGCAGTTCAATGCAATTGGACCCTGGGGCTTGGCTCCATGTCCAGTCTCTGTTTGGTGTTGAAGCGCCGTGCAAAATGCAAACTACTTTGAAATTGATGACGGGGCCTGAGCCCAAGCCAGGTTTCGGAAAAAGCTCCAGTTTAAAGGTAGTTTTTGGCAGGTTTATACTGCCTTCGATGTTGGCTTGTGGGGTCCTGCTATTGTTGTTCTATTATTCCCTTTTCTGAAGATTTCCCCTGTGGGGTCCAAATTGAACAAAGAATTCCCTTGTGGGGTCCATTGTTCCATTGTGTTTTGGATCCCGCAAGGACCCATGCGCATGCCCACACATACAGACATGAAAAGGTTTAACTTGCCAGACGGCCGTTCGTTGTATGCACTTCAAGCACCTGTACAATGCCAATTTGCAAGATCAACCCAAAAGGTAACAACTGTGAAACAATTCACGAAACACGATTTCTCATGAGGCATAACTTCTCTCCCTTCAATGCAGGCTTTTTGTACTCCTGGGGGATGGGAAGCAATCATCAGCTGGGCACCGGTGAAGAAGACGACGAAGACACCCCGGTCAAGATAATAAGTAAGCAACTTGAAAACCGAAAAGTGTTCACAGCATCCGGGGGAGGTCAACATTGTGTCATTCTGGCCTCCGACTAATAAAGGTAGATTAGATGTTTTTAAAATTGTTATTAAGAAGGTCCCTCCTGGAAACAGAATGGCTCTTGGTTCACAACTGGACACCCCACTTGAAAACCGCATGCCTCTGGTTGGCTATTAGATTTCCGGGGGGAATTGTACCGTTAGCAGTGAAGATCTGGTTCAGAATCTTCTTGTCGGACAGAATTGTGAAGTCACTCAAATTTACTTGAAGATCAAAAATTGTCTCTTGAAACTCACGCATGCTTGGAATTGATCTATTAAGAGGAGCAGTGGGTTCCACACACAGCAAGGCTTGCGGGGAAAAAAAGAGGAAAAAGCAAGAGGTGTTCGCACTGTTGCAGGAACGAATAAAAAGAGTGCATTTGGAGCTAGCCATTCATGACCTCATTTCACATAGCTACTAAATTTATCTGCAAAGCTAATTCCGAAAGGGAACCACCCCGAAAAAAAACAGTTATAGATTACAGTTCGTTTTGACTGGTAACCTGTTACGTCTTAACAAGGTTTCTTTGTGTTCAACAAAGTTGTGAGCTCAACAACTCTACAAAGACAACCCCTCGGAAATCAGTAGTTACCTTTTACCATTTATTTTCATATTTTTTATGTATGAGTGAAAAGGGACACACCCGCCATAATTTTGGAAGCGTTCAGAGTTGATCGGAATCTCTTGGTTCTCTTTAAATACTATCTATGCAATCATTTTACATTTAATACAAAACGTGTTTTTAAGAGAAGGTACAACTTTGGGGGTTAGAAAAGTGCACTTCCATCTTCTAATGACAAAGTCATAAATCTCTTGCAGTTTAAATTTTTACTGAAGATGGACTTTTTAAAAAACCTCCAGTCATTCATTTAACATTTCTTAAAATCAAATTGATTTTTGGGCCATAACAACAAAAACATTGGTCGCAAGGCAATGGAATTGTGAAAACCAGTGTTTCACTTCTCTCCGATTATAGCGTTAGTGTAAATGTAATTATGTACAAAAAAAATAATAATAAATCCAGTGCCTTCAGAATTCCTAGTGTACTTAAAATGTAAATTTTTACCCCAAGCTTAAGGCCTATCCTCTTGGGTAACTGATGATGTATTGGAGTCGGAAGTACCATGTGAGCGAATGGTATATATATTCATGTTCGTTAACGTTCGTTTACACTGCACTTCAGGCTCCGAAACGTCAGTCTTACTAACGGGAGAGTACATCGAACTCATTAAGTCTTGAGACCCTGAAGTCATTTAGGTCTGAAGGGCATAACAGAAATGGCATAACAAATCAGCTGATGATGTCTGATGGCATAACAAGGCCATGGCAGTCGTGCATTTATACATTCGTAGGTGTAGATTAAAGGGGCTGTGCCGTCATGATCAAAGCAGGCCTGCGGCTGTACACAGAATTATGAAGCTCTCACCCAGTTACTGCATGCACAAGCTCTCCATAGATAATGATACAGGGGTAGCGTGAGCGTTCACAGTTCCAAGTCAGCCACAGCCACAGATAATTCAAGTCTGATTTCAAGTCTTAATCTTCAACTTAGTCACTGCTGTCAACAGCCATAGCCGTAGCTGAAGTCGCTTGAGTCAGACAAGGCCTGAGGCTGGAAGGAGTTGCTAAATAGTTGGGTATCATCGTATGAAGTGAGACTTGTAAACCAGCATTGCCATTGCCTTCGCAGGGAACCGTGCAAAGATGGCGGCAGTGTTCTAAAAGTCCATACAGGTTCCTTTTTGAAAATGGCTGATTTACTCTTCCCTTGTTTGTTCGAATCTGACTCCTCATAGAGCTATGATGTTATCACCTGCTCGTAAGGCAGTCAACAATTATTAGCTCAAGTGTGGGTGTCGACTCAAATCAACAGTTTCAAGACTCCAGGAAGGGCGTCTTGTGAATATTGGCGCTTACTTGTGAATATTGGCGCTTACTCGTGTTTACTAATCAATTTTCACCTTTTTTCTTAAATTTACCCCCTGTATCAAATTTTATATGAACCTTTTTGACTCATGTCACTTGATGAAACCTTGAGTTTGTTTACTAATTCATCAATGTTTCTGTGCAAAAAACACTGGATCTCCATAAATAGCACTTTCATTAAGAGCGAGTTTGAAAGTGTCAGAATGTCTTATCTCGCAACAACAAAATATTTGGGACGTACACAAACTATTAAATACACGCAGAGAAACAACATGTTTGCATGGAGCATTTTCATGTGTGATATGAAGTTTTTTGCACAGTCAATAAACGTTTTTGCACTGAAGCGATGATGATTTTGTTATTAAAGTAAATTTTGTTTTCTTTCTGGTTTTTTTTTTGGGGGGGAGGAGGTTGGGGAGGGTTGACGACATTGGGTTGTTTTAATGTATTGCATAACTTGTAGGATTTTGAGTGTAATAATTAAGGCCAATTGAAGTTTGTAATCTTATATTTTGATATCATTGAATAAACTGAGTCATGCTTTAAGTAATTTGTTTTTGCACGTGTCTGTCCTTAAACAAGACACTTGACCATTATTGATGCATCCTTCAGATGGGACATGAAGCTGTAGGTCCTGTGTGTTGTGTAGTACACGTAAAAGAACCCAGTGCACTTATCTTAAAGAGAAGGGGTTCGACCTGGTGCTCCTGGTTTGATTGGCAGCATATTGCGCCACAGCACCTTGTAAACCATTACATGGTGCTGTAAAGGAATAGGTCTCATACTTCAAAAATGTAGCTCCGCATACCTTGCAGGTAAAAATACTGAGTGGCTTTGGTACGCCCATCGGGTGTGATAAAGCGCTATTTTAAGAACTCATTGTTATTAGTATTTCTATTCTTGTTATTATTCGATACTGTTCGCTCGGCTCTGGTTTTTCTCTCCACCGGTTTTTGCATCCTACGCGGACTACTAAGGTTGTTCACTCCTCGACTCCAGGTTCATTCAAATGCAATGTTTAGATCTTGTTTAATCTATGATTGCTTATGGAGCTATTGATTTACATTTTGAATGCTGTACAGGTGTAACATAAGCATGGGTGGAAATATCACTTGCAAGGTGAACTTAAAGGTGTTATATACAGGATTGGCAAGAATAGAAAATATAATTGTTTAATTTTAGTCTGAAAGCGCACTGAGTATGAAGTTCATACTAGAACCTTTTTTTCTGTGAAATATTTTCCTCTGATATGAAATCATATTCAAGAAAACTGTATCTGAAAAAAAAAAAACAGCAACAGCTGATCTTGGTGGCTACAACCAAAATTACAACCAAAATGTGCGTACATGCTGAAAATTGGGCGTGATTTTTCACTTTTTCTCCTGACTCGCAAGTCGCAACTGATTCAATCCAAAGTTTCACCGGTTCGTTATTTCATGTACAAGGTTGATCACACATGTTATTTCATGTATAGGCTTGATCACACAAGACATGAACTCTATGTGCTACCATTTTGTCAGCGATACCAATCCTGTATAATACCTTTAGGTCACACAAGGTATCATATACCCTAAAATACTTTCACGGTCTGCTGGAGCAGGTGGCGACAGCAGGTGTGGTTTTTCTACTAGTCGTGTATGCTTGAATTAATTCAATTTGATGCCCTGTCTAGCTTTGCTGTTTTATCAACTTCTCTAGTGCTCACGATAAACTGATCCTACAAACTCCTTGAAGTTTGGGACAGCCTACCTCCATGGTTGTCCCAAACTTCAAGGAGTACAACAGAAGTGGAAAACCAAAAGGTTGAAATGCCATCGTTTCAGCATACCTAGTCAAACTTGCATCTTGATTTCAGACTGTTTTGACAGCAAGGGCCTTGATGCCAGTAACTGTGGCGCTGTACTCCCTTTAAACAACTTGTTAAAGTAGTACAGCGTCCCAGTTACTGGGTTTACCTCATCCCTAGGTTTGGCACCCAGCATACACATGAACACAGAATCAGATCAAAGACAAAGGTGCATGTACATGTACATGTTTGTCAACCCCATAAATCAACTTCTCTCATTTTGTACCCCTCCTATTGTGTCTTCAGGAAATCTTGAGAGGATTTTAGGGGGGGGGTAGGGTAATCATGTACAAGAAGATGAAAATAGTGTATGAAAGTATGGGAACATTGGGGGTAGGATTACCCTCTCTGCCCCACACTGGGCATGGTATATGAAGTCCTCCATTGCAATGGCTAAACACCCCCACACTGTCACATATTGTGCATGGTATACAAACAGTCTACATGTACCATGAAAAACGTGATCTGAATAATAGCACTGGATCACGTTTTTCATATACAAAATTCAATGCTTAGAAATTCAAAGGATAAATGATGAATGTGACCCTAAATAGGGTTCACAAACAATGTTGTTTACTGTTCGCTGCATCTGTGAAGACCTTGGAGTTTTTGCATTAAAAAAAACAATTGTCATGCTTGATCAAAATGAAAGTCATGCATCACATTGTTTACCCCGCAAAAAGGTCTGCAGATTTGATAACAGAGTAGAAGAGCACTTCCTTGGTAGATTATTTTAACCTTGAACGACGAGCTGTTTTTATTATCCCAGACCAGATGTGCTTCCCTATAGCTCCCGATAATTGCAAATGCAAGCTTTTCCCTAACAATACACTGCAGTTAAAACTGAATGGACAGTGTTTTCTCTGTTCTGAGTTATTTGGGTGATAAAGTTGTTATGCGTGCATTCGTAAATTCAGCTTCATTGTTCATCACTTTCACAATGTTGCACTTAGACTTAAATGGAAAATAACATCACACTGAGTTGATTCCTTTCCAGGGTTCATTGGCTTTTATAATACAGGGTATCTGCACACTATAAAAAGTCAAGTTTTAGACTTTTAAATACCCTTTTAATGCTACCCTTAACAAAATTTAAGACCAAAAGTAAGTGAATAAAGCAGGGTAAACAGCTACTAACACCCACTCACACTTTAGGTGTTTTTTTTTTTTTACATGAAACGTAATTCAGTTCTTTACAGCTGATAGGAAAATTCATTTCACGCTTCAAGTTTTTTTTTAAGACCTCAAATAATACAATTTAATACTTTGTAATGCTTTTTAAGGCCTTTTTTTATAGTTCAATTTAAGACTTTTGAATACATTTTTAAGGATCCCCAGGAACCCTGTAATGACAACTCTTTCGGGTTTTGGTGGTTTTTTTTGCCGAAAGATACCAAGGACAATTTTCTTTGAGACTTTTATTCCGTATCAAATTCATAACTTTACTGTCATCTTGGAATATTTCCTCATACATATGTTGGTACACCAGTGCTTGTCACTCTTTGGGCGAGATTTCATTAACTAATAGTGTATTTAATGAGCCAGTTTTGAGAATGGATTTGCTTGTCAATAATACATTTGCTTGCTCTTTTTGCCAAACAGTTCTTACCAGTCCCCAAATTTTCTTAAGCACAAACAGTTGCTTAGCACAGAAAGATCTTGCTTAGCAGAAACAGGTTACCAGCCAAAATAGCTTGTCATGTTTATTGTTTTTGACCAGTTCCCTCTCAGCAGAAAAATTTGCTAAGCTAATTTGTCTGTTTAGTAGCTTTATAAAATTGGGCCCAGTATACCAAGTCTTGGGTGTTTTTTTTTTTTTACTTGGGGGGGGGGCGTGTACAAGGACCAATGTGAACAACAGCCCAACAGACATTTAACAAGGTCAACAAACAGAATGAGAATTAGAATCAGACTGAAGGCTCTTAAACGAAGAACTCTGATAGGCTAATTAAATGGTTCACTGCGGCTCAGAGTTGCTAGACAAGTATGACAGAAAACCAAGCTATACGGTTAATCAAGGAAACAGCGATTTATGTAAGGTGTTCATGCACACAGCATTTTATCGGACTGAATCCCTTCATCCAGTAGTTATTGCCAACGACAGAGACTGGAAGACTGTTCCATAGGGGGACGGCAGTGTGGATGAAATGTTAATGCTCTTCACGTGGATGACGCATAAGGTTCAACACTTAAGATGGAGAACGTCTTAATTCTTAATTTTGGGGTTACACAAGACGTCAACAAATAATCGATTCTGTCTGCTGTGATCGATTCAGTCCATAGCCAGCAAAATAACACTTCATAAAAAAATCTCATGAATCAAAGTTTTCTTTTTATAATGCATCAGTTATTTTTATTGGCCCAATAATATGAATTGCACTCAGCACTGAAAGGTTGTGTACCTCCACATATGCAACTGAAGTGTTTACAAATAAATACATACTGCAAAAATAAATACATTCTGCATAGTTTGTCAATACTTACATGTTAATAAGAAACAGATAAATTAAGTATTTGTGCAAAAAATTTCAATTACATTGATTTTCGTTTGACAAAAAATAACACAAACATTGACAAAGGCAGCTTTTAGATAAGACTGTGCAACATTGCATATAGCTTTTTTTGAAAGGTGCATAAATAATCAAACGTTTTGAAGATTTTAAAAGGTATCATCTAGGATTGGTAGAGCTGACCAAAGAGTCCCAGGCAGTGTTCGTTTTGTGCGATCAACCTCATACATGAAATAACAAACCTGTGAAAGTCTATTGTGCAAGTCCGGAGAAAATTGTGCAAAACCAATGCAGTTTTCAGCATGTAAACACAATGTCCAAATTGTTGTAACGAAATCAGCCGTTTGCAGAGTTGATTTTTTTTTTTTTTTTTTTTAGGTTTTAAGATTACAGTTTTCTTGGACACAACTTCATTCCAGAGTGAAGTATTTCACAGGAAAAAAAATGGTTCTAATATTTTCATTATCAGTAAGCCTTCAGACTAAAATTAAATGTTTGTTGTCCTTACCAATCCTGTATATTACCTTTAATGTTGGACAGTAACGTTTTTTATGCCTCCACAAATTAGTTTTCTTGTTCACAATGTACCAAGAAAAATTGACCAGAGTGGGGTTTGATCCAATGACCTCCGGTGTAACGTGCTGGCATTCTACCAACTAAGATTGCCAACTTAGGGCTAGATAGCTCAGTTGGTAGAACAAAGGCCTGTTGAACTGGAGGTCATTGGTTCAAATCCAGCTCTAGTCACTTTGTCTTTGTTCAACCTCAAATTATGTAAACATTTACCCAGTTAGAGTCCCTTGTAGTTTAAACCAATATACAAAAAGCAGTAATGATACAAACTCACTCAAACATTCTATACAAACACGAGGCCCAACTTTTTTTTATCTCATCCATCCTGGATTGTTTAAGTCAGGTGAAATGGGAGAAAACAAAACCACCACCGAATCTCGCTCTGAATTGGTTCTACAACGAACCACCATAATGCTCAAATTGTCTTATGGGGAAATACAATCTGCAGCATACTGATCAAAAATTCTCAAACTATCAGAATCTCTGCTCTTTGAAAAGCCAAGCAAATGTGAACAAAATTTCAATGGTGCTACCATAAATCTTAATTGAAAAAAAATGGCATCAAACAAGCAAAACGTATACAAGTTTAAAACTTCACATAGTGACCTCTCTCTGACAATGGGTCTTAACATCATTTGTACAAAAATAATAGCAAATGCTTCTTATGGAAAAATCCAATAATTACATGTACATTTGGAGTTGAAATACCTCAAGGAAAATCCATCGTTAATCACACTTAGGTTTTGAATTGATAAATAAATTTGTATTTAAAATATAACGATTATTATGCATTCCGGGAAATCATGCATGTCTTTAAAAATAATACCTGCATGTTATCAATTATCACACATATTTATACATGCTAAACTACCCCCATATATTATGGAAATTATGACTTGTTTTTCAACTTTCATCACTTTTTGAACACTGATCACACGAATATGCATTGCTCTGCCGGGAAAAAAAACATTATAAAAAGTAAATGTTCATCAAAATCAAATTCTTGGCGACTATATCCTTTAGCCAAGTTTGCGAGTTGTTAACTCGTTGTATATGAATGGCAGGCAACAATGTTTTAAGGGTCCTATAGTAGTCACATTGCGTCAAATTAATAAAAAATAAAATACAAAATTGTTAATACAGCTCTTTCACACCAGACGGGGGATCAGAGCGATCAATAATTGGTGTGACATATATGCAGAAGTTATTTTGAATAATATATACATTGTAGCACCTTCAGTTTGCAGACTAATGTGGTGCAATATGCAGCCAACCATGCCAGAAATGGAGATGGCACTTAGCAAGAAGGCAAGACAACAGATAGACCAAGAGACTCCACAGAACAACAACCAAGGACAGGCAGAAGAGGAGGAGGAAAGAAAAAGGAGACAGAGAGATGACATCACTACATAATGAAACACTGCAACATAGAGTAGCATGAGAAGTGACAGAAGAGAATGGAAACCGCTGGAGGAGGGCTTCACCAACAACAGATGAATACAGCCTGATGAGGAGGACACCAGAAACACTAGTGCAAACCTCTTTTCTTATTGATGAGTGTATAGGGTTTTTTTTTACATGCAATACACAACACACTTGACCTAGGTCCAGAAGGATGGAGCAATTATAGTGATGCATGTATATGTAAGTGTTACCCAAATTATAGTGGTTTTCAAAGACGATACAAGTAAATGATTAGTGATCTGCGGTAAGATTAAAGGAAACGAAAATTCTTGCAAAATTGAAGAGGAACAAATGTCTCTCTGTGTGTGGAGGTAAAGCCACAAGAATTTCCAAATGTTACATGGTAGAGGTTTACTGACTATCTATGCAGGTTCAATTACATATCTGATGGTTTGGTCGTAAAGGGCGGAGTCTCAAATCTCTGTGAGGGCAAGTGCGCCTCTTAGTCTTCCAAGAAAATCTGAAGGCGCAAGGGAGATCAGTGAAAAATCCTGGAATCAGGAAAATTCAATGATCCTGGTAAATCACACGCCTTGAATTTACTGTTCTCTCTCCAGAAAACAAATTAAATCAAAATAAATTTAAATTAAAAATTATTTTTAATAATGATTTAGTAGAATTTTTTTTTTTTTCTAAATTGATTATTGATATGGATTAATGATCATTGATATTTGTTTATTAATTGTATAATTTTTACAATATTATGTTGGCTTTTTAATACCACTAGAGATTTCTTAATGTAAGAATCGAAGTGGCTTTGGGAGAAGAGAAAATGGCCAAACCTGCTCAAAGGAAATACCGTTCCAAGCATTCCTGGATGACATTCAAGTAAATACTCTCAATAAAAAAAAGTAACTATTTTCAAAAGTTTTAAAAATCATTTGGCCAAAATCAACTAAAGATCATGACAAAGTTTACAAATATATCACCAGTGCATATTTTATACACATGTACATGAAGGCATTTTCTTTTAAATAATCAAAACTATAAAACTATAATCAACCAATTGGACTGTAAAAGCGTGCATACGGGTCTGAACTCATGATGGGGGGGGGGAAACATGCACTTCAACAAGTGCCAAGTTTCAAATATGCACAAGACTTCATTGGTCCAAACATTTACAGTATAGGCAACAATAATGATGGAGCTCTGCACATACCTGATGGCCGATTGATTGATTGGTTGATTGATTGATTGATTGATTGAATTACAAACAAAATTGCAGTTCAATTTTCTACTTTTCATTTGAAGAATCGATCACTAAATATTGAGCCATCAGCCAAATAATTATTACAATAATTTTGTAATAAGCCGATAGAAACACTTTAAAAGAAAAACTTATACATCGGAGTAAACTTGAGTACAAAACGGAACATTAATGTTTCAAAAATAAACAAAACACCGTACAAAATAAGCATTTTTTTTTTTTTTTTCAATTTAAGTTAAAAACCATAGGAATGCAATATCCAACATGTGTACAATAAAAATGAAAGCAATCTCAAGTAGTTTTGTCTTAAAAAAAAGCAGTAAATCAACTAGAAAAAGTTAAATATTAAACACAATATGGCAGAGTGAACCCTAAATTAACACTTTAAAGTCGGTGTATGTCATGTTTTTGACTAAGCGTCACAAGACAGACAGACATGACTAAACATTGCTGTTTTTTGTCACTGATTGATTTCAGCAAGCGGCTGGAATAGTCGTGATTCACAGAAAGATGTTTTTGACTAGAAATGTAGACACATGTACTGTGTAACATGGGAAGTGTAATGTCGATTCAGGATACGACCTGAAGTTGAACTTTTGGTTGATTGAAGTAGGTCAAATCTTGCAGCCAGCCGCTCAGGGCATTGTCAGTTCAAGCCACTGGGAGCTGCTATGATCTCTTGAGGGTTAGTGAAAAATCCATTTCATCTCTTCGATCTACATCCAATGTATAGGCTTTTCCAACGAAAGTCTCAATCAGATTCCAATATTTTGAAGGTCTTTACTTAGTTTTGGTTTTTTTTAACAACTTTAATATCGCGTGGGATGGAATATGACGATCTAAGGCACCCTGATGTTAAACCACACAGTTGGCTCAAAACCAAACCTTTTGCACCATCAAGTTTCTGAAACTAGGTGTAAACATTTTCCTGGACAATCCGATTTTCTAAAAGGCACCCCATTGTTTCAACACACACAACTGTTCCTCAACTTCAAATTCAATGCAATCTTCTTTTTAAAAAAATGTCCTGTTATTTCTATCTGCTTTGGGAGACAAGGTGGGGTAACTAAAAATTCCCACTTCACTTATTTGTAATTCGTTAAAATTTGTCATTTCACAACTTGTGCAAGATAATCTCCCTCAAGACTCTTTCATGTCATGATATATTTTCTTACAAACATCTTGCACCATATTGTTGTTATTCTTCAACAAGCGACAGTACAATTGATCTCAGTTCAGACGGTAGTGACTATCTCCTCGATGATAAACTCTTCATCCTGCACGACCGGGACCATCGCAGCCGTACCAGTGAACTCATCGACCTTGACCTTGACCCCGATGACCTTGTATATTTTGGCCGTCAATGGGATGAGGAGAAACGAAACGCTGGTCAGCAAAAAAAAGCCAGTGCAGACGTAGATCGAGATGTTGTAGGAGTTGGAAGCATCGAACGCACAACCTGTAACCATAGTAACAAGAGTCAGACAGTTCGGCATTAAGAATGAGTCAATGATACTTCCAAGTATCCCATAATACAAGTCTGTTTTTAAAAAAAAAACAGTTAGTTTTCTTGTAAATTCTCACCAATGATAAAGCCACCGAGAAGTGTTCCAACTCCTGCAGAGAACAGAATTAGAGTTGACGACTGACTGGCCTTGAGTGGTCCAAAGATCTCCATGCCAACAGGAAAAGGCAACATGTTTATACTTGCCTTCACGAAACCAATTCCTGAACCAAACAAAGAGAAGATTCTTGTTAAAACAATGCTTTCTTCTTTCTCATTCCTCATTTGTGATTTCCGTCGGGGAAGCGTGGTCTTTTTTTACAAGACTGTAAAACAAAAAATGTGTTAACAATTGAGTTCATACTGGATGAAAGCAACACCAGGGAAACTTGGAATTCTTTTGGACTGAGCAATGAAGGAAAGTTTAAAACTGTCTTTTACTGAAAGTGGAAAAAGAGTCCCCTTTGAAATTATGATTTGTAACTCAAACCTCGCAGAGATTTTGTCGTTTGTAATTGCTCCTTATCCGTAAGAGTTTTTCAGGCACAAAAACACCTACAGTGTTGTAGTTAGTAAGTAATGAAAAAAACATGAATTTGACTCTGAACAAAACAACCAGCCGAACATACGGCCCGCCATTTCGTGAAGTCAAAATGAAATTAAACATAAACCACACAATTTCAAGGGAAATTCATGTGAATCATTACATTCTACATTTAAAATATCTTTCCAACCATATTCATTTCATAACAAACGTTTTTTTACCGCCCAAAGCGCCCAATCAGAATGCAATAACCCCATTTAAAGGGTTGTTACAATTCGACTTGGAAGTATTTCCAGTTCTGCTTCCTTCCAGTGTGAAATCTTGTTAAATTGTCGTTGGAAATGTTGGGAGCGAGAGCTCATCGCCAGTGTGTATAATTCACTGAGATGCTACTGCTAGCTGTTAGTGCTCATGTCCTAACTTGAATGACTTGACCCTTTAGAGACCATAGCGGACACGAAAACCAAGACCTCACTTCCACCACTCAACCGAAATGGTAAATGTAAAGGTCATGTCATGATTTGACATTTTCGTGCCAACAAAAGCTTAAAAAAAAATAATAATAACATCTGCTCTGTATTATTTTTATCAGATATTTTACTGACAATAATCCAAACATCAACAATATAAGCCATAACTAGATGGCCATATTGTGATGATTTTATGAAAATCAATGGTCTCTAAAGGGTTTTAAAACCAAAGTGTTGATTACCGAGTGGTTTTAAGGGTGACAATGAATCATGACATAACAACAAAAGAGGGTGTAAACTGGGCATGTAAATTCCCTCCTCCTGTTGGTCAACTCATGTGCCCAGTAGCTGTCTTTATTGCTGCTCGACTGAGGAATGCGCTACACAAATTCAACTGTTTCAAGCTTGTATACACTATGTGTAAAACTGTGTTAAATGGGGTAAATGCTTTTGCATTATCAAGGTATAAAGTTTGTTTTTTCTTTCCGTTAAACTATACAAATTCTTCGTGGCAGAAGTGATGTTGCATACTGATTTGATTTAATCAATAATTTTTTTCATCAAGAAACTTTAATACATTACAATATCTTTTAAAAGAATTTTAGTGTCAAGGAAACTTTCTCAATAAATTGTTTATTTGGGTCATGTTTTAACAACAACAAATCACCAGTACCAATCTCAAACATGTTTATTGGGTTTTTTTAAGTTTTAAAAGATATAATCAAACAGTGTATACAAACTTCAAGAAAAGAAAAGAAAGTTAAACCAAACCATCAGGCTGAGTGATAACGTTCAACTTTATTTTATCAGTTGTTTTGCAAGCTTTTTCAAACAAATTCCAACGTGTCTTCGGGTTTGGATGGTGTAATTATAGGTCTCAAGATGCATTGTGCTAACTCCCTGAGTTGTTAATTTTACTAAATTTCAGTTTGTTCCTTCCAGTAGATCATGAAAATCTTCTAGATTGTTACCAAAATAAAAGCTCAGGGTGTTGCAGTCTAATTACACCATCCAACTTCAGCACTAACTACTGAAATTGTCAATTTGAAACATGCAAGCTGCAGAAATCAGTCTTTAAAATATGGGAGAAGCTGGTTCAATCCAGTTCAATCCGGTTCAATTCGGTTCATTCAGCCGACGGTCTTACGTACCTACAGCAACTACACAGACAAGAGGGAAAGATGATACAAATGCACAGGTCAGCGTTATCAATGTGGACATCAAGCTAATTACGGTAATCAAGTGCACTTTTCGGAAAGGCAACTTGTCACCGATTATAGCAAAGAGAAGCTTGGTGCCGGTCTCAGAGGCTGCTGATATGGTAACGACCATGGAACCATGATGGCTAGAATGGCCCAAACTGGTGACATAACTCACCTGAAAATCACAAAGAAAGGAAAGGATTAGGTTATGATGACGATCCTGGTGAAGTGGTCGTGTTTCAAAGCCACAAAGTCCTTCCTTCAAAACAAGAACTCAACAAAAAGGTTATTAAGTTACAACAAAGCTGTATACTGTTTCCTATACCATAGGCCTTCAAATACATTATTAAACAGGCAGAGCATTTCATAGTTAAAAACCAACCTTTCTGAGCTTCATAAATTAAACTTTTACTACTGACCTCATAGAAATAGCAATGGACACCATTATATCAAGGATTGTGCCGTCTTGGTCACAAAAGCCAAAAATTACTTACAAAAAAATTTCATTAGTATGGTTTTATTTAGTCCGAGGCTTAAAACTAAACTGGATTATTATAGCACGTCATTAATCACATACCAAACTCTAAAAATACTTAAAATGAATACATTTAGTATTGAGCCATTTCAGTAAAAATTTGAAAAAAAATTACATACAGCCTAATTTCATCAGCTGTTTCAGCCACATACCTCATATATAACTAGAAAATGTTTCTCCACTAAACCCAAACCATACATCGCAAATGCAAGTTGCCAACAATAGAACAACACACAGGCCTCAAATTGCTGTGGTGCCCCTTGCAAAGTTCCAATACAAATTTACATTTTCCTCATAGAAGTGTCCCGTACCAGAGCGAAACGGCCGTAACCCTTCAAGAGTGAAAGGCAAGGCCTGAACACACTAAATGTTATTATATTTAAGCCAAACACTTGTACCACTGAACAGCTTGATCAAGCCTTCTTTCCACACATGAAACATATGGGTTATCAATAATGCAACAAACAAAAAACACTCAAAATATTTATATCAATGTAGTAGGGGCTGAGACAATAGCAGGCGTCCCACTCACGGTCCGTTTTGTATTGTTTTCGTCGCTGAGAACAATGGAAAAGTACCGATGAGTGGGACGCCCACTATCGTCTCAAAATGTCACCCATTAACTACGGTTTGGTTAAGTTATACAATGTGGTATGTAAATCAATTTCTTAACTGCCAATTTCCATGGGCCATTTTGGTTTGAAACATTAATAACTTCACAGCATCTTAGGCTGTACCCCAAATAGCAGCTACAGCTACAGCTACGACTTTTGCCAAGGGTGTTGCTAAGGACGTCCTATACTTCAACGCATGATGACGCGAGAATTTAGTCATAGCCATAGCTGTAGCCGTCGATTCAGACACAACCTTAGTGTTTAAAGGTGAGAGTGTGCCTAAAGATCTGATCCTTGGATCCGATTAATTTTGGAGGCATTTTTGAAAGATGGCTTTACCCCTTGATCTGATGGATTCAGAGAGGTTTGGGCAACAATCCTCTGCACTAGAGAAGTAGATCAAAGAGCACGATTTCTTGTAACAACTTTTTTCCTCCCAAGGCAGACTAAAACATTTCTGAGTTACGCTGAAAGTCTGAAAATTTCTCATCAATCAGTTTTGTGGACTTAATTGACAAAACAAAGACTTGATGTGGAGTACCGATGTACTTACGAGGTTCACATTGAAAAATCCCATGCCGATCGCTGGCGCCATACAGGCTAAACCAAACAACCAAGTCTCTGGCATTCGGAGCATGCTCTTTTGTTTCTGTGGTGTCCACACGATTTCATCGTTGAACTTTTTTGATTTCTTGAGCGGCTTCTTGAGATGCGGATGCTGATGGGTGGTGTCATCTTGGGGTACGGTGTATTTTTTGTTGTCCTGGGGTGGAGATCTCATGGGCAGGGCAAAGAAGAGGCAGAGGACCAGGATGATTCCAGAGCTGATGCGGCAGGTGATCCTCCATCCCACTAGGTCAAGGAGCTTACTAATGATAGGAGTCCAGCAGAAGAGACCTTCAACGAATGTACAAACAGATGAATTCATATTACTAGTGGAATTCAGGGTCTAATTTTAGCAAAAGATGGAAGCTGGACTTTTTAGTCTATCAAGGTATCAGATACGGCAGTTACAAGTTGAATGCCTTCTAACTGGAACCCAAAGGATATTGACAAAAAAGGGAGACCACCGACATTAGGGCTAAATAGCTCAGTCGGTAGAGCACCGGCACGTTAATCCAAAGGACACAGGTTCAAATACTACTCTCATAGTTATTTCTTTGTTCAACCCAAAATTAGGTTTTATAAGATTAGAAGGTTTGCTTGGTGTTGAAAGTTAAATGAGAACAAACTGCGATTACTCCTTGGAAAGAAAGATGGTTCTGAAAAGACCCTGTCGTGATAGAAGAAGTTTGAAAGTCCGCAAAACACAGTTCTGCTGTTTGTTTTTTCCTTATTTCTCAACTAAAATTGTTATTTGGTTGCTTTCTTATAGTCAACATTTAGCTCACTTTCGTCAAAGTAACCGTTACGGTCAATCAATGACTCATTTCTACTTCTTCTTCTTTTCTTTTCTTTTCTTTTTTCCCTAACTGGGCCCCTTGATGGTTTGTCTAACAATTTACAGCTTCCCAGAGACGAGTCAAGAGAAATGAACAACTTCCTTCCCAACATCAACTTGCCCTTGTTTTGTCTGGGCCCAACTTAGTGACAGGTGATTGAGGACCCATCTCTTAAGGAATTATGGCTGGGATTTAACCCAGTCCACAAGGAGATAGGCATGTTATCACTTGGATCAAATAAAGCAGGATATGGACTTTGATCACTGACAACTCGGTCAATGCTATGCCATCACATGATTGGCGGACAAGTCCATTAGCATACAATAGGCTGCACAAGTGAGACTGGTGCATAATCAAATTATTTGGGTAATTTAATATTGTGATTGAAATTTATTAAATTACATTCTTTAAGGACCCAACCCATTAATCCCTACATGCCAAATGAAGGTTGTTC
>CM021542.1:10301446-10313074 GCA_010994315.2 Pisaster ochraceus | reverse complement strand
TCTCTCTTCCTTTCTTTCAGGACTCACCCTTAACACTAGCCTGACATACATTGTTAAAACACCACTCGTCAGCTTGCCTGCTGGCTGGACTACTAAAAACTCTTCAACCTACTTGTGTAAAATGCTCACACTTCATCTTTTCCAGATGTCGATAATACATTTTTTAAATGTGTTAATTGATTTCTGAGTGTGCGAACGTAACTTCATTATTAAACTGGTTATGATCACTACCACTAAAAAATCGGAAAGATACAAATATGACAACACACGTTTAAAACCTGGGCTACTGAATTTTCCTGGGGCAAGTAAAACGCAGAGTTTACTAGCCCAGCGAGCTACTTGACAAAAAGCTTAAGCACAAGGTCTCAGTTTGCATTTGTTTTCCCTGTTGTTTACAACCTTACCAGCAGTAGAACCGGTCAGAACGAAGGAAGTTGCACGCATGCAGTTGTTGTCGGGAAAGTATCTCATGAGCAAATCCATACTCCCCTTGAAGATGAGGTTCCATCCGACACCATAGAGCAGGCTGAACGTGAAGTAGAGGTAGAAGAGTTGAGGAGCAAACGATGACGACAGTAAAGAGGCTGTGCAAGTGATGATGCCCATGATGCACGTCGTCCGGTGGGACAGCTTTCTGAGGAAACAGTCTGTCAATGGGCTGCACAAGCTGCCAACAATATACACAAGGTTTCCGACCCAACCTGAGGGAGTTAAAAAGTAACACAGAGAGAGCGAAGAGTAGGTGTTAATCTTCGATTCAAATTATTGATTGGTTGTGAGGTGATTTTTCTTTCCCCATTTGACTTTGGCTTGATTGCTTGATGCAATTTAACAATGTTAGTAAGGTACATGTGGGCATGAATGTGCTCCCAACCTACAACCTAACCCACGTTAACCCACGTTGTTTCCAATAATTGGGTAGGTAACAAAAACAAGCTAACATGGAGGGAAGATTACACCCACTTTAGCCCAACCTCACCTTACTTTCGAGAATAATTTGTTGAAATCTAAGTTCTGAAAACAAACGAATGATGTAAAAGCTGAACTTGTTTCCTGAATTTTTCAACTTTTGACTTTGACTGTTTAAAAAACAAAATTACTTATTAGAAGATGTTTTCCAAAGACATGTCCCTGAAAGGTTTCAAAACTGCAAATGGAATTGCAAATCAAATGGTTAAAGTGATTTTGAAACTGTTGTTTAATTAGCTTATCAATCTTAACTGTTATGCTAGTTTGTGAAAGGCACATCTATTGATGTGCTTATTACAGCCCTCCCCCCCCAATATGGGCAGATGACGACGGCGTTTGATTACTAATCAAGACCTGTACACATAATTGGTTTTTTGCAGTTTACAATGCCTTTTTGGCTTGGTTTAATTTGGTTTAGTTGCAATTACTTGATTTCACTACCAACCCCCCAACCCCCAACACTACACACCCAAAATCCTAAGCGTAAGGCAAACCGTGATTAAAAACTTGTTTTATTTGATTTATTTGTTTTTTTTAAATAAAAGCAAACAACATGAAGGAGCCACAAGAAGGTATCGTCTGAGTTCAGTCAAATTGGATTTAGATTTGCTATTTGCATTAATTGGTACATTGAAAAGAATCAAAAATCAACTCAAAAGAATATATTTCCTGCAAAATACTCACACATTCAATTCATAATTTGATTCAATTTGGGGTTCAAGTCCATATTTGAATTTTGCACTCACACAGGATACCTTTGTACGACTTTTGAAGGAGACAGAGCAGACAGACAAACAGACACTTAGAACAAACAACAAAGCTAAAGTAACATGCATTACTCAGTCATATTGATATGTGTTAGAAGTTAAGTTGTTTTATGAAATTATGTTGGTTTTTGGGGGTTTTTTTTGGGGGGGGCGGGTTATCGTTCCAAAAGTTAGAGACCCTTCATCAAAAATTTTGCTCATCACATAAAGTTCTTTATTGTGCTGGATCCTATTAGTTTATTTTAAGTGACTTGTTAGTTACAGGAAAATGTTTTTTCCCTCCCGAGTCTAACATTTTTGCATTTTGTCTATGGTGCTTTATCCGTTTATTTATTAACATATTTTATCTATTGCCTGCTCTTGCTTGTTCCTGTTTTGGGGTTTTTTTTTCAGTGAATGGTTACAAATGGTGGGGAGCCTCAACATTGACTGACTAAGACACACACATGGTTTGTTACGATGTTTCTTATGGTGTGAAAGGAATGAAGGGCAGTGACCTACATGAATGGATTAGCACAAAACACGTATGAACGAAACGTATATGCAAAGTAAGATTTCAAAATGCAATCTTTTCATGGCCAACATTTAAAAAAAGGAAATTGATGGAATTTAAAAACAACTTAAAAACTGGTTTAAAACAGATTTTTGGCACTCAATGTATGTGAAACTTGTTAAACAGCACATCGGATTGCATTTTCAAATTCTTAAATATGCTTGAATAAAAAGCACAGACAAACAAACAACACACTTGTAAACAACCCGTCAAAATGCTTCTATTCGATATAAATCAAATTGTTTTGGGTGAAAAAAATGCGGAAAATTTAGATTCCTTCCACAGCCCCTGAAAAGTCAAACAATTTTCTATTTATTTGTTTTGGGTTTGTTTTTTTACAAAAACCTTTGTTTTTTTTTATTTTGCCTTTTTTCTCCTTTTTTCTTAATTTTTTAAGCTAGTAGCCTAAATGTTAACTATAATAATAATCCTTGCAAAGTTGTTTCTGTTTGTTTAAATCATGAATAAAAAAGTGGGAAAAAATTATTTTTTTGTCTTAAAACGTCTCCAATTATTAGCTAATCAATTAAAAGTAAAATAACTTTAAGATAAATTGCACTTCATCTCCAACCGTTGATTCTTATTTCGCTAAATGGGAAAGAAATGTTATTATAAATTGGCACATAATGTTGATCTCAGTGTACTTATTATGCAGTCCTTTTTTTTTTTTTTTTTTTTTTTTTTTTACATGGGTAAATATCTGAGGGTTGCTCAAAGAGATTGTCTGATGCACAATCACATAACAATAAAAAAAATTAAAAATTAAAAACAATTTCACGGTTTTTACAGCATACTGCTCAGCCAAGACTCCCATCCCAAGGTGTGATGAAAGGCCGACGTGGTGAAAGGCCTGGCGTGGTGAGAGGGCGTGGTGAGGGGTCGGCTGGGGTGAAAGACCTGGCATGTTGAAGGGTGTAGTGTAGCGTTCAATGTTGATTTTTTTCCCCGCCTGTGGTGAATCTCCGAAGTAGAAGCAAGAAGAAGAACTTCATGATCTCAAAGGCTTGTATTATTGATTGGTGTCGCCACATCACTTTCTCTACGAGTCTGTCATCCTTCATGTAACACATCGGACGCTCCATCTACACAAGCTCATCTGGTTGATATTTTTCAGACCAGTTTCCGTGACAATTCATTGAAAGTGTCTCTCCCACGAGCTCTAAACGCTGAAGTGGGAAACAGTCGCAAGTAAGATGCAAAATATACACAAATAACATACTCTTTTGATAATTCGTACAAACCTGAAACCGCTGAAAAATAAAATTACGAGGGTTAATGGAAAACAGGTGTTATCTGAACTTAGGGTGCACAAATTATTAAGCAGAGGTTTGAGTTTGAGTTTGAGGTTGTGTACCAGGTAAATGTTGAAAAATTAATTAGTAAACTATGATTTTCAAGAGTTTAATTACTTCGGTGAATAGTGAATACTGTGCATTGGAGTCAATTTTTTTACAATTGGTAAAATTATGTTTTCAATTTGTTTGCTTTACATTAATTGTATTTGTTTTAGAGAGGGCAAGGGGTTAGTTTCTCACCAGATTAACTCAGGTGTAATTATGATAAAATTGTTGACAAGTACATTCTGTTTAGATATATATATTTTTTTTTATATATTGTGTCGTACAAACTCTCAGCACTGCTGTTGACACATGATTGGGATGGTTTGCGCAATAACACAGCAAATACTGTGCAAGACAGGTTAGGTTTTTTTTTCCGGTAATTGAATACAATAGCTCGTATGGATCAGAGGCGAGTCTGACCACAAGGTCACAATACACTAGAAATGTTAACCGTTCTACAATTGTCACAGAAAGAACTTCGACATTTTTTCTGTGTATGAGATTGTACGAACATCACAGTGTGAAACAAAAAATTCAAAATAACTTCAATTGGTTTAAATACAGGATTGTTTTGTATAAAATAGATACTTTATAAAGTTACAAATTTATTTTTTTAAATTAAGAGTACGAAATAAATACTGCTTTTTTAAATATAAATATATTATAAGCCATATTTATTTTGACTTCTTAACTTACTAAAATAAATTTGTTTTGCAATGGAAACAACAGACCGATTCAATTGATCTATTACACAAAAGTGAGCCAAAAAATGCATCTCTACTACTTTGTTTGAGTCAACATTTGTCTCTTAACAATGCCTGATCAAAATTTAATTTTTTAGTATGAATCTCACGGAATCATTTTGAGGCAAAAAGATTGTTAATTATTCAAATTGATATGCAGTAGTGTAAAGCATGATACAAATAGCTACAATATTTAATCAAAATCTGTAACATGGGACAAATTCAAATGGATAAATGATTCCGCTGGCATTTGTTGATGCACTGTACACACTTGTGTTGTAAAGAGAGATATCAAACATGTCAAACTCAATTAACATTTTGCAATACTGATAGTGATAAAAATGTGTTTTATCTGATAACAACTATATTTATTAGGACACAAATCATATCTGTCGAAAAAACAGGCTATGTTAAAATAAACACTCAAGCTGATCAATATCGTAATACTATTAATAGAGAAAATGAATTTGAATATTTCTCACCTGTTTCAGTAGCACCTCGACCAAATTCATCCTGAAGGCTGAGGAACAACACACTGTAACAGCCAACCCATCCAACAATCATAAAAAACATCATGAATGTTGAAGCGCTCAAAACCCAACCCCAATGGGTATCTAAGAAAGAGTTGACTTTGACTCTAGCGAGGGTGAGCCGACTGAAGAGGTGGATTTGTTCAGCGTCATTTTCTGGGGTGTTCGCGTCCAGACATTCCCGTTTCTGCAGGAGATGACCGATAGCATCGGGATGGTGCGAGGGTGGAAGCGCCGGATTGAGACAGTCGTAGCCGGTATGCGGTGACACAAAGCTCTGGTGGTGGTAGTTTCCATTGGTTGTGCTGTTGGGGGATGCAGTCGGATGTGGCGGGTCCGACTTTGACTTTGAGCTATCACCACTACCAGCTTGCATTTGTTGGCAAGGAACACACATTTCAATGTCCTTGTTATTGATAACGTTCCTATTTTATAATCGACGTTAGTCTCCACTGCTTTGATTTTACAGTGTGTGCTGCCGAGAAAGTGAAATGGTTAAATGAATGTTTTACCCGTAATAACACTCAGTGTATCTACCGATACAACACAGATGACGTGTGACAGCGACTGTTTTTTAAACAATGGATTTCCATATCTCAGATGCAAATGATAAGCCTAAACCACTGATTTTTGATATAAGCTTTGTGATTTTCGCAGGTTGAACCTCAATCACTTTTTTACTGTGCAGCCACAGAGGTGTGTCAACCTATCAGAGCTGGATGTGATGTGGCTGGCGCAGACGGCAGGGTCCCTGTTATTTGTGTACGACGCGCTTGTTGTCATTATTGCTCCATCATCAAAAGACTCCTTTGTGGTTGCGCAGAAATCACGTTTTCTCCTTGTGCGCATCACACTCGTCGGGATGAACCCACTGGTTCCCTACTCTTTTAAAGTGAATTTTGCATACAAAGAGTGACAACCAGCTATTTATTTTGCAGACGGCACGGACGGGCACTGGTTTGAGCCGGTCTTCCTAACTGGATTTTTCTGGATTGCACTGCCACCGCTAAACAATTCATGAATGGAAAGTAGGGCTCACTCTCCTCCCTCCTCGATCGCCCAAGGTGACAAACAAAGCACAATTTTAGGGGGGAAATGTCCAGAGTTGTTTAGTGATAATTGTAATAAAGCACTGTTTTTTCCGAAAAATTGAGAGCGTGCACTCATTGCTGCTAAAAGTTAGTTGCCCAAAACGGCGTGGTTTTGTTGCAATGGAATGTTTCTCCACTTCGGGTCACGCGCGGGGAACTTGCACGAGCTGACTGCTTCTGAATCACAAAGAAAGGAATTTCGTCCGGTCATAGTAGTCATACTTTTAATATTTTCAAGTTTTTTGTTTTCTTGTTGTTTTGCTGTTTGTGTTTTTTGCGGGGTTTATTCTTTAGAAAGTGAAGTTGAAGGACATAAAACCTGTTTCTGCTCGAGTTTTTTTTTTGAGGTGTTGTTGAACTTTTCTTTTCCGCCTGTTGAATACTTAGGCTAAAAACATTGACATAGCAAGGGCAGATCACTGTGACATTGTATTAAAATAAGCAAGAATCTCTTTGCAGTCCACGTTGACCTCCTTGGCTCAATAATCCTGAAAACAAATTCCAAGGTCCACTTAGTGCCGAATTCAGAAAAGAAGAGTTAGGCCTACAAACAGCATTAATACCAGTGGCGTCTCCTTACGATTTTAAAACACCGATACATGCACATGCACCTCCACTTAATCAATGGACTTTTAGGGAAATGCAATCAGCTGTTACTGAGGCTTTAAATTTTCGCTGGAGTCACTCTGCTCGGGCGTTGTTTTATCGCATGTGTAGTTATTTAGCCAACCATCAATCAACGACGCCAAACCTTAATCATTCCCAAACCACGCGTGAACACTTCTCCTGCATAGCTGTTATCGAATAATGTTGCTGCCAGCTTCATTGAAACATTTTTGTTTCACATTGCGGGAAAGCTTCATTAAAGAATTACCCGCAAAAACTCTGAAAGATACATCCTTTTCACTAAGTGATTGAAAAACTGGGTCAGTAAACTTCTTTGGGTGAGCGGTTACTCTGCCTGATGGGGGCAGTCAGTGCAGCCCCACTGCCGTTGATTTCACCAAACTCTTCCTAACTTAGGATTAATCTTAGGACTTAGGACGAGTCCCAGCCTTGCACTGTAACATGTAAACCTTAAGATTAATCCTAAGTTAGGACTAGTTACTCGTCCTAACTCGAGATAGGATTAATCCTAGCGTTTCGTGAAATCGGCTGCATGATCCAAAAGTCCACTGTTTGGAAAATGAGTTACATGGAGATAACAGGAGTAAAGTTGCCAGAGGAAAAGGATGTTTCATTCTGGAGCTTCCCCGTGATGTCTTAGTGCACATTATTCCAATTTGTCCCTTCTTATCAAGCAACATAACATTCGCCAATTAAATTTGCATCTTATTTGTTTGTATATTATCATCTTTTTTTTTTACAAAGCACTTAATAAATTGTGTGGGTAGCAAAGTTGTTCTATCAAACGTGTAAGCTACTGTTGTTATGAATAGTATATGATGCGTTGTCTGTCTGTTTGATTACAGCTTCTTTTTTTGTTATTCTTCCTTTTGGTGATTCCTTTCAGTAGCCCCTGTTTGTTCCGTGCGTTTTAAAGGCATTGTATACTTTTGGTAACGGCTGAAAAGCAGTGTCCACATTTTGTGTGATTGAAGATATGCATGAACAAACAAACCTGTGAAAATTTGAGCTCAATTGGTCATCGAGGTCACGAGAAAGTAGTGAAAAGAGACCTCATGGGGATTGTGTTTTCTGTTTTTCAAACATCGAGCGTTTTTATCACGCGTGATAAAAACTATAGTTTTACTCATTTCTCAGAAACGATTGCATTTCAGGCAAAAATATTTCAAGGAAACCTTTCTACCATTACTTACTTTAAATCCTGTAAGTTATGTGTGAATCTGTGAATGTTAGTGTTTTTTCGATCTTACCAATAGTGTACAGGGCCTTTAAGCCTGTGGGGTCAGTTCCTTTAAATTTATTCTAAATCTTCTAGACTAGTAGACTCTCTGTTTTTCTCTGTTTTTGATTTACTAGTTGTTGTAATACCTGCTGATTGTTGTAAGTTAATTGTTTTCCTGTTTGCATCTTTAGTTCTGTGGTGAGCGCCTTAGGCGTCTTCTCTTGGTGGATTTTGCGCTGTTTATGTTAATTAATAATTTTCTTAGTAATCTTTTTTATTTGCGTATTTTGTTATACATGGAAATGTGTCGCAAAACTTTTGCTCATGTGTCGCTCATGTATTGTTCCGTTTATTCCATATTTTACTCAGGCGAGTGTTCAAATGAAATTGTACAAAATTCCTTAATACGTGAACTGTAAACTTTTACTAAATAATAAGTGTGAACACATGATCACGCTTGACTTTTCATGTTTGTTTGTGCACAGTGTGTAGTAAAATTATACCTGGGAAAATGAACAATCAGTTCAGGGAATGACACTTTGGTTTGTGACATCGGTTTGAACATAGAGCAAGGACACTTCCCGTTTGTAGTGCTGAATCATTTGTGTGTGTTTATTTTATTGCCCCCTTTTTTCAAAAAAAAAGCAAAAGAAGAAAAAGGCTAGACGAGAATTCATTCTCTCTGCCTGGGCATTTTCTTACACGATCTAAACCATTTTAATTGTTATGAGTGGTTACAACGCAGTTAATAATGTTGGTCATGTGGTTTGAACGTCAGCCCAGAGCTATATTTAGGCCCTAAATGCTTGTAAAAGCATGGACCTTCCTCCAAATAGACGTAATGTCCTACAATTGACGTTTCGACTCTATACCAGAGTCTTTCTCGAAGGCTGAAATAAATGACAACACGTCATAGCGTCAGCACACATAAACAGATGTTTTTTAAAGCTTTTTTAGCATTACAAGTGATAATATAATGCTACAACCGTACAAGTTAGCTCGTCTTGCAAAACATGATAATTTTATCGTATAATACTAAGTATCATCAATTTGATTGAAATTAAGTCTGGCACCTTTTATGAAATAAAAATTGAGCTCCCATCGTCGGTATGCGGGGCATCCGACTAAAATTAATTGAGTTATGGTTGAGTAAACGTGGGGAATGAACAACGCGAGCTTGGGGTTAAAAATAAAGAGGGCGCTGTCTCCCTGGCCCGCTGGGCCCACCTGTTGTGAGCCAATTACACTGGTTACAAGCTTAATCTCTTGGTTAACCGCTTGAGCGGGTACCAATGAAAAGTATGACTTAATTGACAGGAATTTCCATTAGAGCATAACGTTATCACAGTGTTATCGCTTCAATCGTCACCATAGGATATCGTAAACGAAAAACGGACTGCGAGTGTGACGAAAAAAGAGGATGTAAGATTTGCTGATTTCGTACTGAGACTGGACAGCAGAAACACAAGAGGAAGTGAACATCAAACATGGGGGGATCGCACAGTGTTTTCACGGAGGAAGAACTTGGTGATTACCAGGTAAAAACGAACTGACTCGTCACACTCACACGGTGGCTTGTTTTTTTGTGCTGTTGATCGATGGAATAAATAAGTACAAAAGCTGAGCTAATATCTAATCACCGTCACCGGTTGTCATGTCTCGGTCAGCATTTAATGCCAACAACTGACGACGCCTGACGTTGTTTGCTTACTTTTTAGTTTACTCATGGAGGTAGAAATGGTTTACTGCAACCCGTGTTGTCAGTAACAGTGTCTGTCGTAGTTAGTAAATTAGTAATGACTAATCATATGTACTGTGTTTTTACTCGAGAATCAGTACAGTACAAAACAAGTACATCACGACATACATGATATACTTTTACTGTACTGGGGTTCCTTTTACCATTGCGCTATGTTTTAACTTGTCCTTAATATTCATCGAGAACATGTACAACCTGAAGTAAAAAAAAAGAAGATAACAAAATGACGAAATGTCCAAAGATACCACGAAGGAAGGAATGCCATCTAAATAATGAGTAAATGATCTATTTAATATCAATTTAAAGTACTATACAGTGTAGCTACATACATGTGCATGTAGGTAGTACTATTTATGCTCCTATTTGTTAACCAAATCAGCTCTCTAGACTCTGGGGATAGCCCCATAAATGTTGTCAATTTTTTTATGATGGACTCCTTCCGCTTCTTGGCCCTATGCCCAAGTACCACCATGAGGTGAAATAATGTTAAAGATTTTGTTCCTTCTTTGTCATGGTTGCCATTTGCCACTTACCGTAGCTCATTTGTGGAGAGCACATTAACACGTACGAAAATGTGCACTCTCGGTTTGATGTAATTTTATGAAAAATCTCAGACTCAGAAGCGTCAGAGTTGCAATCACCCGATTAAACTACGTCGGCAGTGCCACGATGTTTACTGGTGTGCATATATGCGATGAGTAGTCTTTATTCAAAGTAGTAGTATTCATCGCTCACTCACGGCTCCACCATCGAAGAACACGAATAGCATCAAGAAGAGCAGAGTAAAACAGGGCACTGCAGCGACACAAAGGATATATTGCTGGCACCGGTCAAAGTTTTGCTGAACGCTATTAAGCCGGCAAATCTTGTACTTTGTAGCGCCCTCTTTGACTTGTAGCCCTTTCTGATGAAACAATTTTGCTCATTATACTCCCCTATAGATGCAGTGGAGAACCAAAATCAAGTAAAATTTCTCTAAAATGCTAAAACAGACCAAAGAACAAACACACACTTAAAAACCCCAAAATAAAACACTGACTGGTCCTCCGGAGTATTCTGAATGGTTTTATCTTTATGGTTTGTTTTTTTTATTTGATCTAAAGTCAAAATAATTTTTTTCAAAATGTATTGCTTGTGTATTGGCCAGAATTTGCATGTCGTATCAGCCCGGTATGCTAAACTTGTACATGGGGTTGGGAGAACCCAGATAGTATCAGTTGTTATTGTCAGTTCGTTGTGCAGGCCATACAATTTAAAAAGACAGTCTTCTCGGACACAATTTAATTTTTTCCCCCTTTTTCCTCATCTTTCTAGGAGCTCACATTCTTCAGCAAGAAAGAAATCTTACAGTAAGTGACTATTCTTTACAATCAACAAACAATTCACTTTGATCTAAGACTTATTTTATATTGTGGAATTTGACTTGCTTCATCTTTCGGCCTACAGGTACAAGATGGGGAACTTGGGCTGAAATGTGAAATTTTCTCTAGACATCATTCCAGCAAGCAACTCATTGAGGCAAACCCTTATTGATAAAACAGGAGGGGGCTGTTTGGTTTAGGGGTAGACCTATACTGTAGAATTTGAGCACAGAGGATGCCTAATGCTAGTATTGGTGCAAGACGTTGTTCGTCATCACTTGACTATCGCAAAACCCGCTGTCCGCGCACGCACAGTCTAAATACACCAACCATCAAACAATACTGAGCGCATGCAGTTTCAAAAGACTTGAATTCTGGTTTGTGACCTCTAAGCGAACACCCTCTATTGGTGAACTGGTGGTCCGCGGCTTCTAATAAAGGCCCTTTATCGGTGAAAGAGTGGCTCCATGTATTCAGTGTTGAGTTGCTAACAATGCATAAGAACACTTTGCACTAAGACTACCCGGGTATCCGTGGCTGTGTGGAAAATTGCAGCTTTCCCATTGGCCAGTCTGGTACATGCGTTTACCAAACGCTTAATAGTCACATGCTGTTGGTATTTCTTGTCCGTCGCTTACTGTGTTTTTGTTGGACATGAGACTTTAT
>CM021542.1:10288542-10300446 GCA_010994315.2 Pisaster ochraceus | reverse complement strand
TTATTGTGAAATGCGCTATATAAGAACTGGTTATTATTATTATAATTATTATTATTATGAAGGCTAGAGGATTTGGAAAAGCTATTTTTTTCTTCTGGTTGTATTTTTAAAAAGATTTTACTGTGTTTTGATGAGGTTTTTTTCTGAAGGGGGGAGTTTAAAAAAATGTCAGTCCTTTTATGATTGTCTTTATTTTTTATTTTATTATTTTTTTTTTTTCAGTGTACACAAGAGGTTCCATTTACTCGACCCAGATGCAGTGAGAGCCAACAAGAATGCGAGGCTATCAATGGAAAAGATTCTAGAGCTGCCAGAACTGAAGGTAAAAACAGGAAATCAATTCAAATTTTACATTTAATTCCCCTGAAAATGTTTTATCGGTGAGTTGTGCCGACATGTTTCCCCGATTAATAACGTTTTTCAGGGATTCGATATGTTGTACATGTAAATTACCAAAGCCGTTTGGGAACTAACCTTGCGCTAAGATTGTGACCAAAAGTTGCTTCAGATTTTTAACGATTAAACACCGATGACGACAAACTCTTGGTCAAAAAAGCTACCCCCCTAATCACCATTGGATTTCAGTTGGTGATTTCAGTTGCAAGGGAATAACAAAGAGAAATAGTGGAAGACAAAAGCTCACCTACACAGATGTTTGCCAGGGACATCAGGAAGCTTCGATCCAACTGGTCTTCCCAACTTAATGAGGGATAGACATGAATGGGCAAATCTCAACATGATTCTGACCTTGGTAGACTGGAGAGAGAGAGAGATTTCTGTTGCCACAATCAAAACAAGAATGTACTGTAAAAGTGCACATAATCCCTCACAAAACTGGTTTTGCCTTTTTTTTTAAAAGCTATAAAACGGGATAGTCTGTAAACGTGATTTCAATAGCTGTCTTTATTTTCTCACTTTTAGGTAAATCCGTTTCGTGATAGAATCTGTAAAGTCTTCTCATCGGCTGAAGATGGTTCTTTGCTATTTGAAGACTTCTTGGATATGATGTCGGTGCTCAGCGATGCAGCACCCAAGAGTGTCAAGGCAGAATATGCCTTCCAAATATACGGTATAGCTCCCTCTATAGTTCTCTCGTGTTGTTCAGAAAGAAGAATATTGAATTTGTTTCATAAACGTGCCATACCCAATAGAGACCATTTATTTCTGTATTATAATCCATATGCACAGACATGTTATTATTCATGTTGACTTTTTGAAACCAGTTTTTCTCGAAAAGGTGTCTGAAGAAAAGAAATGTAAACCACAAATTTGATCAAAAATTTGACCACAAATTCGATCAAATCTGATTGTCTTCTCCTGAAGACGATCAGAGCATACTGATCGAAACGTTGAGTCGTTAACCACCAGTTCTTTTCAGAACCTACACTACTCAAAAGAGATTTCCACACGGTGTTACCGCAAGCCTTACTTATACTTCCACCATGCAAAGTTTCAAATTCTACTCAAACACACAGGGTAAAACATAGTACACTTTCTTTTTAATTGGGACCGTCTCAGACTGTCGGGTGTTTTCTAGGCACCCTGGGAAATACAGCAAAAAGCACATCTGCTGCTTTCCTTCTGTCAGGGTTGGAGTGAAAAGCCTTCCAAATGCTGAAATGCATACATCTTGCCATTCATGCAATTTATTACATTCAACTGTGAAAAGACTGTGATTTCCATGTCCTTGGCCACCATGGCCTTAGCCATCGTGTTACTCTAATCGTATTACAGTAACAGTACAACATGTATGAACTTGGTTTCACCCCAAGCACCCTGGTGTGTCACAGTGGTGAGTCCAGACCCCCCACCCCCCTCCACTAATACTGGCACACCATTTAGCTTTATGCGGATGCTAACCCACCTGTTTATGGTGACAGAGTAAAGCAAGTCGGTGGGCAGTGGCTACAATCTGTCTGCCAATATCCTTGGAAACCATGGGAGTCCTTATTAGCACGCTATTTAACAAAATATCTAAACGTTTTTTTGAGGAAATGGCATGTGTTTTTTTCCCAACGCAGACTTCGATGATGATGATTTTATCAGCAGTCCAGATCTGCGTGAAGTCATCAACAGACTGACCGGGGAACAGCATTTGTCAGATGGAGACATGCAGCAGTTGATTGATAACGTAAGTGACAGAGTCTCTAGCTGCAGGTTTTTTTTTTTTCTTTCTCTTTTCTTTTTGCGTCTGATCTCGGGGCTTTTTATAGATGGAGTTCAATCTAAGGACAAGGAGGTTATGTGAGGGTTAGTTTAAAGGGTGTATGTTCAATAAAAGGGAGACTTGGTGTGCGTAAATTCAAATCTATCACAATCCTGCCATAATGTGGGAAAAAACTTAATGATAGTACATAAAGTGGATCCACAAAGTGTGGATTGTTTTCACACGAAAACAGTCTTTATGACAAAATTGTATATTAATCTTATCATAAACCCATGAACTACCGACTGATTAACACAATTTTTACAAGAGCTTTAGCCTCAAAGAAGCTCTTTTTTGCCAAGTTCATTCTAGTCCTACATAAGCGTTGGGGCTAGTTCCATAAAGCTGTATAGCACAAATGCTTAGTAGTCAAATCGTGCTTAGCAAAAATAGCTTACCAGTCAAAATACCATGTGTTTGTTGACTATTGCTTGTGACTGGTTCTCTGCTATTTTTTAGCTCAGAAGAAAAATTGAATGAGTACCATTTCCTGTTGATCAGCTAAGTCAAATGTTTAAACACAGGTCATTAGTTTTGTACACATTTTCTAACTGGGACCTTCCCCCAACCAGGGACCATATTCAGGGCTAAAATTTAGGGGGAAAATCCACAAGATCTCGGGGCTTGTTGATTAGAATATTTACGGAAAGAACTTTCTACACAGTTAAAAATGCACACATTTATAAACTGTTTTTATATGAACAAGCACTAAAAGAAATTCTCATTAACTTTGTCTTACGGTATTAAGAATGCTTCAAAACTCAACAGAATTGAAAGATATTTATTGTTACACAGTGAGGTACTTAGAGTAAATTGAAAAACACAAGACCACCGGACTTGTCCTGTCCCGAGTTTACTGGCCCATGGCTAAAATCACTGGCCTCAGGCCTGCGATCCAGCGTTAATTTCGAGCCCTGCTATTGGCCCTTTTGTTATAGGTCCCAAGTTTGAATGCAGGCCTTGAACTTTGCTCTTGAAGGGGCACAGCATTTTTCCACCGGTAAGGGGCACTTGTATGAGGAAAACGTAAATATGTATTGGAACCGTGCAAAGGTCACCACAGCAAAAGCACCACGGCAACTGATGTGGGTGCCCACCACCTTGTAATCCCTTATAAGGTGCTACCTAAATCGGTCTAATTTTAAAACTTTAAAAAACTGTCTTTTAAAAAAAGTTTCTCTTTGTTCCAGCCCCTTGAGTGCCTTATTGGTAGATGCAAGCACCATATAAGACTCTGGTGTTACTACTTTCCCAATACTTGAACAGAGCCAGGATTCTCCAAGTTACTTTCTTGCACACGGTTGAAACATCAGCGGATCTCGCTGTCCATTGACCCCCCATGAACCACACATTTACACACTGTAGGCCTAAAGCCGTCAGTTTCGGTCAATTTCCTACCTTTGCTGTGTTTCAGTGACCTGTTGCTCATCACCAATCATTAGAAATAATAACCCCCAGGAAAAAATGACACATGAGCGAGGTAAATTGAGGAAATTGCTTTTTGCCTAAATACACCTGTTTGCGATGACAAAGACGGGTGAAGGTGTTTGTCCTATTTTGGGGATGTTTCCTGCTTTGGCCTGCAGCAAAAACTGAGAAGTTAGAGGGTTATTATTGGCAGTAAAAACTGGCAAAAGAACAAACGGAAAAGCTTGTTGGATATCAATTTGCCTGCAGTAAAGATTAAGGGGCACAGATGTAGCTGAAGAGTACTTTTACCAACACGTCTTGACAAACAAAACAATGGTTTAGGGCCTACCTGGAGAGTTTTACAAAAAATCTGTGTTCCTGATACCATTTACATGTGTTGCTTTTGTGTCTGAGACTGACAACCCGAACAAAAATATTGACAGAATTGGGAGACCACCATCATAGGGTTAGATAGCTCAGTTGGTAGAGCGCCAGCATGTTCAACCGGAGGGCAATGGTTCAATTCCCGGTCCAGTCATGTTTTCTTCTTTATTCACCCCAAAAACACCTTGTGTTTGAAAACAACCTTGGGAGGCTGGATGAGACTGTATGTTTGGGATTTTTTCCAAATTTTGGCTTAAGTTCTGTGTCCATCAGGGGTCGATTTCACAAAGATAGTTCTAACATAGGACTAGTCCTAGGGGTCGTTAAAAAACTTAAGGCTAGTCCTAAGTTAAAAGACTAGTCTTAACCACTCTTTGTGAAATCCACCCCAGGCTTTATTTGATGTTGGAAACATCGTACTTGTAAACACTACTCCAAAACTGATGATGGAGACCAAGCTGAAGGCCAAGCCGAGGTTTGGGAAAAGAGCCTGATTGCATGCTTGAATTAAACCCCGTAGTGGAACTCGACAGCAATCACTACTTTTGCTGAAGTGCTCCTTGTCAAATTCCAAAATAGTATTTACAAAAAGAACTGACTTCGGTCAGGGAGATAATGCAAAACCTCCTTCAACAATGATGTAAAAGCCTGAAGTGTCTTTAAAAATGTATTGTGAATTTAGCTGTGTAGGCCTATTGCTCAAAATCTAGAGGTGAACTACGATGGCTAAAAGTATTATACAGGATTCGCAAGGATAAAAAAGATCACTGTTTAATTTTAGTCTGAAAGCTTAATGACGATGAAGGTCATACAAGAACCACTTTTTTTCTGTGAAAATTTGTCCTTTGAAATGAAGTCATATTCAAGAAAACTATCTGAAAACATATAAGAACAGCTGATTTCATTTGTAACAACCAAAATTAAGGACAATGTGTTTACATGCTGCAAGTTGTGCATGGATTTCCACTTTTTTTCTCCTGACTCACACAATGGATTGATTAAGCCCAAATTTTCACACTGTTATTTCATGTACATGTTTGTATGGTTGATTACACAAAGCATGAACCCTGTCTGTGAGTGTTTTGTCATCTCAAGCAATCCTGTAATATATCTTAACAGGGTAAGGGTTGAACTGTTGTTGTTAAACAGCTGCAAGAGCACCTGTTACTGTTGTCCAGGTTTTGCCGAGACAGCATGAAAGACTGAAACCCAGCTGTTTCTTTACTTATAAAAAATGTGAAGGGGTTCTGACTTCTTGAACAAGTGGCTTCTGATGTTTGTTTCACAAGAAGTGAAACCCAAGAAAGACACATTTATTTTTTGTCTAGAAGAGTACAAGGTTCACTGTCCATTGAGACATTGACCTTTGTGTACCACCCAAATTGCCAACTACCTGTGAGAATTAGTCCGCATTTTGTTCTTAATCGGAAGTCTTTAGTTGGCAGTGGGAAATGGCACCAGAGTGGGCCACTCACCACAAACTGAACTGCCACTGGCAAGTTAAGGAGGACCATACTGAGTCAAAGCCAGTACACCATTATGATAATATACATATGATGTCATTTGAGTAGGGCTCCCTCGTGTGGAGGTCCAAAGGTTGTTGCTTATTGGCCCATCCTGTGGGTTGCACATAAAATCTCTGTGTTTTGATTGTTTCGTGAATGTTTTACCTCCCAAGATGAATGGGGGGATGTTAATGCATCTAGTCTTTTTGGGACATCCACAAAGTCAAAGGCTTTGTACCTAACAGACTCATTGTATATCCGGGCACGGTTTTATAGAATTACCAAAGACAAACACTTTCACCAGTGCAAACTTTTTTTTTCTTCAAACTTTTGAAAAATAACTGACTAATAGTTTACACATACTTGTATTCTCCTTATAAAAGGTCTATTGTTGTGTTTGCCACATTTTACACGGTTTGCCTCAAGCTATTAATATGGAAGTATTATTGAGGTGTAAGGTTTTAATGAAACCAGGTGAATTATACAGAATAGCTGTCAGATTATACACAAAATTAAGGTAGAGAAAGGGAAAATGGGAGCCGTCCACAGTGCCTTTGAACATTCAGGAGCTGTGATTATTATACATCAATGTCATCTGTCAGTATCTTTGGACACTTAGTCTTTAAAAAGTATTTTAAGATAAAACCGCATTTGATTTGGAAAGGCCAAGTGAAATAATCTACAGCTCTTTCGTGACTCGAGATAAAAAGGAATTTGTTTTTGTTTTGTATTCATGCTTTCCTCAGGTTCTGGAAGAGTCGGATTTGGATGACGACGATGCTTTGTCATTTGCTGAATTTGAACATGTGATTTCAAAATCACCTGACTTCTTGAAGTAAGTTATACTATGTGATGTCTGCCCGCTTAAAAAAAAAGTCCAGTGTAGTTTTGTTGGTTTTTTTTTTCAAATATGAAGAAATCTTTATCACTGTGAATTGGATTCTGTTTCGAAAGACCCCTTGAAACATGGCATGATTTGTTTTTTAAGAAAAGAAGTGGTACTAAACACATTCTTCACTTTGTGACAATTAAAAAATTGAGACATGCACACAGAGCGATGTGTACAAACGATTGCATACAATGCTTCATGAAAATGCTTAACTGCTAAGGTCAACAGATACGTCACTTGGTGGAAGCACAGAAGTTATACCCGGCCTGTTTGGCACCGTGTCAGATGCAAAATTGTCATTCGAGTGATCTGTCAGTCATTTTAATTTGTTTAATTGACAAAAATTATTACATGTCCTGAAACTTGCTGAAAATGTTAACAGTAGTAAATATATAAATAATTTGTACAAAAACTGATTTTACAATTTTTTTTAACCCATCCGTTAGTTCGTGGCGCGACCAACAAACTGTATCTGACAAGTTCTTATTAAAGGTGTGTCTTATTTATGTTTGGATTTACAGTTCTTTCAAGATCCGGTTGTAAATGTCATCAACATGCTTTGGAATATCTCAGAATTTAAGATGAGACCGATGGTTCACCCATTTTGGCAACAGCTTCACATTTTGTCTAAACCTACATGTACAGCTTTGTATTTCCGGTCCTTCACTGAGTCTCTGAACTGTAACACTGCGGGGGTTCTGGGTCTAGAATAAGGGAAACCAAGGCCAGCAAGCCAGGTTTAAGAACTTTCCACAAACACCAAATATCATCCCTGAGAGACCATGGCATTCTGTAAAACATCCACCGTACTCCAAAGCACGGTTGATTTTGCTGGTTTTCATTCAATAGAAACTCTTTGTGAATCAGCGGTTTTTAGAAGTGGAAAGAAGGGAGTAAATTTAGGAAGCACGAGTTCAAATTCTTAGGCCATGTTTGCAAGTTTGCATGAATATGATGCAATAAAACTTTTATCATACTGTCAGCATTGTGGTCTTGTTCCCTGCATCCGATTACAATAATGAGTGCTAGTATCCATTGTACAAAAAGGAACCAGACTATTTCTCCTCTTTCCAGCCTCGGTTTGGTTACATTAATTTGAATGGGAGAAAATCAAGATGGCCACACCATGAGAGGTCTATGATGAGCTTTCAGCTGCTTTGGTCTCTAAATTGTTATTCAAATATTCTGATATTCCTGAGAAACCATTAAGATCACTTGTTTCATTGAATTATTAGGTAAATATCCTTTTTACTGCATGGTAGAGCGATTCTGCATGATATAATACTTTTTAATTTTTTCATGGTAACAATGTAATAATTGGTGATTTTTGTATATATTTGTAATTTTTCCACAGTGCCTATGAATTTATCTTTGCGTTCAAATAGGTAAAAAAAATTATGTTCTTATTGATCGCCAAGGCAATAAAGATGAAAATGATACCAAAATAAAAAACAGATTTCTAAAAACAAAAATGATTATAGTTAATATAAAACCACAGTGCTCATTCCCAAAACATAAGAAAGAAAAAGAAGTTGTACATTTTGTTGTTAAAACTATATATATAGAAAATGGAGATTGTTGTGGGCAGTTATCCCTGCGTAGTTGATTTGAGGCAATTCAGCGCGCTGCCATTTTAGCTGTCTAAGCTTTCCCATTGGTTGAGCTGGATAACTTTGCCATATAGGCCTGTCACATGGTATAGATCCTAGGTCCGCAGCTGACATAGAGGGCGTGCATAGCAGACAGACAATATTATTGAGCTCGGCATTCTCCATGTTCTGTTTCCATGGTCGCTGCCCACAAGTGCTCCCAAACCTATCCGTTGTTATTATGTAGATATAAAAAAGTTTGTTCTTAAAATGGTTGCTATTTTCATAAGAATTTTTTTTTTTTTAAGTTTAATTTTTATTCTGATGATCCTTTCAAAAGTTGACTTTTTCATTTTGAGAATAGTAACAATGTACTTAAAAAACTACTCCCCCTTTGAAAGGATAGTCTCCACTGTACCTACAGACCAGGGCCCAATTTCATAGGGCTGCTTAAGCCCAAAAAAGTAACTAAGCATAACAAAATTATACTTACTAGAATGAGGTTACCAGCCAAACTACCATGTCACATGTACCATTTGTGACTGGTATCCTGCTCATTTCTGCTCAGCAGAAAATTGTTAAGAAATATTTGCTGCTTGAGCAGCTCCATGCAATCGGACCCTGTTTTAAGAGTTTTTTTGTGAGTGCTTTTGATTTGTTGAATTTATCTTAATAACAAATTCTTCGATTGACTTTTGTTTTGTTGGTTTGAGATTTTACACTATACAAAGTTGTGAATAGGAGAAAATAAATTGTTTCGTGTACAATACTCATTTTCCTATTTCTATTCATTGCTTAACCCTCCCACTATCTGGCCTTTCAATCTCATTCACTGGGGGTTTGAATTATAAACTGTCAGCCTGCAATATGACATAATGTAGTGAATGCATCTGCAGTCCACAGTTAACCCTCTTACTGTCTGACCATTTAATATCATTCACTGTGGGTTTGAATTACAAACTGTCAGCCTGCAATATGATATGTTGTGAATGCATCAGTCCACAGTTAACCCTCTTACTGTCTGACCATTCAATATCATTCACTGGGTTTGAATGAAAAACCGTCAGCCTGCAATATGATATCATGTAGTGAATGTATCACCACAATCCACAGTTAACCCTCTCCTTATCTGACCAATAAATATCATCCACTGTGGTTTTGCATAATAAACCATACCAGCCTGCAATGTGATATCGTGGTGAATGCATCTACACACACACGTATCTGGCCATCTACATCTTTATTGGTTTTGTACACAAAAGCGAAGGTAGAAGGCCCTCGCTCTGTCTGTCGGAACACCAGAATCCCTTATGTTAAAGTCCTTGGTTTCACTGGATAAGCATCCCCATGCACACACAAACACACCTTACATACATTGTATATGGCAGTTGCGGGATACTTCTATTGTTGTTCTATTTTTCCCTTTTCTGAAGGAATTCTCTATGGGATGCCACTCCAACAAAGAAAACCTTGTGGGGTAGCAAAGTTTCATTGTTAAAAATACCCAGTAAGTTGGCATGTGTAAGGGCACAGTTCTGTACCACAGAGTTATATAACAGAACTAGAGGGAGCACTTTAATTACACACATGTAACCCAGCTGGCCTACCATGGGTTTGAATCCCCATGGGTAAAATAAATACAGATGGCCACTTACAAAAATGTTGGTTGTGTGAACTGTTGCGTGACCATCTGTGCTATACGATGGGTCAAGGGGGTCTAATACCAACGTTTTTCTGGGTGTTACATGCAACTGCAACTACAAGCCTGGTTTATGCTGTCATTTGACATCAAACATTTACAATGATGCAGAGAATCTTTCCAAGTTGGAATCATTTGGGGGGGTTTTATTTTCAAGCTTGGACAATGCTTTTCGCCTCTATAATTACCATTTTTTTCTTTCAGAAAGTAAAGCATCAACTACAGAAACAAACGGACAGTCAACATCAAAAGTTGTAAAAAATATACATAATTTATTTCAGTGTTAATTATACACAAAAAAACATGATTTTGTACAATAAACATAAAGTGAATTTTCTTAAGGTGGACAGATTTTGATTTGGGGCTGAACAAGAAAAAATAGACTAGAGCAGGATTTGAACCAACGACCTCCAGCTAGTATTCCACCAACTGAGCTATCCAGCCCCATGTTGGCGGTCTCCCAGTATTTTTTCAATATCTTTGTTCAGGGGTGCCAGTTAGTTTCCCTTTGTGGTTTATTACTTGATATTTGAAATAAAAAAGTTGCATCCCCTTAAGGTAATTCTCCTGGCTGCTGCTTCCCAGGTTGTATTGTAAACTTGGGTGTGATCCCTGGCTACCAATGGCTACACGGCAGCTAACAGTTGTACAACCAGGGAAAACTGGAAGGTGAGTTGGTTTTGTCCCCAGGGTCTGAGTCCATTGACCTGGAAAACGTGTGCATTAAATAAATATATGGCATCTCCAACAAAGACATTGACAAAATAGGGAGACCTCCAACATAGGGCTAGACCTAGCTCAGTTGGTAGAGCACCGGCACGTTAAACCAGAATGTCCTTGACTCAAATCTCGCTCTAGTTAATTTTTCTTTGCTCAACCCCAAATCATTTTTAAAATGTACCCAGACAATTTTCCCTTTTAGGTTTTTTAAGTGGATATATTTTGCATAATACGCACTTTCATGCTACAACAACAGCTTAAATTGGGACCAGATTGAAAGTTTTTAACTTAAAAAATAATTTGTTTTTATTCCACAAATGTTTTGTCAAAAATCCCGAGGAAAAACAACCTCCAAGTTCATAATGGAAAGCTATACAAGAAAAAAACAAAACAAAAACTATACCTTGTCTTTGATTCTGTTACCGAATAGAGCAAATGGCTTTTCCAATGTCCAATTTTTTCATAAGAAGTTATACACAATAATTAGTCTACGGTCTATGTATTTTACACAAGACTAAGAACAAGATACTAAACTTCAAAAGTAACCCTGTATTACACAAAACTAAGAGCAAGTTTATAGTAGACTACAAGCGTTGTTAAGGGAGGGTACACCTTTGGTAATTTACTTGGTAAAGACCACTTGAGAGCTGTTGATGTTATAAAACATTGTTGGAAACGCCACCCTTTGAAATAATGTAGTTTTAGAGAAAGAAATAATTTGTTCACCAACAAATGTTGAAGCCTTTCTCATGCATCTGAAAGCACAACATTCTACATGTATGCAACAAGGGTGTTTTTTTTTCTTCTATATTCTTATTTTCTTGGAACTTTGATGACAAACTGAGCCCAAATTTTCACAGATTTGATATTTTATGCATATGTTGGGATACACCAAGCTCAGGGCTGGAATTTTGGTGGGTGAAATTCCACAAGGCCGCTTACCAGACCAGAATGCATTTTACAAGACAAGAATCTTAATGAAAAAGAACTTTCCAACAAAGTTTAACATGAAGATTAATCTCATTCGTTATATGGGAAAGTATACTATGACACCCAAAGTTGAACGTTTTACGCGCCTCAATCACACTCAAAGTCAACATTTGAACATTTCTTTAAATCAAAGATATTACACAGTGAGGTATAAGGCCTTTTATTCAATTAAACAACACAAGACAGTCGGACTTGTTCAGTCTTGAGTTTACTGGCCCAATGCTAAAATTACTGGCCTCGGGCCAGTGGTCCACTGTAAAATTTGAGCCCTGCAAGTGAGGATACTGGTCTTTGACAAGTACCAATTGAAGCATGTACCCTGCCTTTAAGTTAAAGTTACATGATACATAGTATCTATACATAAGTATGGCATCAGCTTAATGTTCACACCTCTTCCCAGTTCTTGCCAAGTTTCAGGCAAGTCAGACTAGTACATGTAGTAGTTCTCTTCAGGGGTAATGAATTGAACTGTTTAGCTATAATGCAGGGATGTGATAAGCTGTTGGAAAAAA
>CM021542.1:10263560-10287542 GCA_010994315.2 Pisaster ochraceus | reverse complement strand
TATTATTATTATTATTCAATAACATGCATACCTTATCAGGTCTGAAATTACACAGAGTCCACGAAGGCCATGGCCTCTGTTGCTCTTTCGTCTTTTCCTTTGTACCCCTTCAGAAGTTTCTCATACTTAGGAAGTTTCTCATACAATTTTCCAATGGAAGTGCTCTTTGCAAAATGAAAATGGCTTTGCCCTATCAAACATGAAAGTCCACGCCTGATTTATAGCGCCCTCTTGCTTTCACGTTGTTTTTTCTGGGAATTCCTGAAGTTGAACACATTTGCTGTTGATGCACGTAGTGCGTAATTTCCGTTGAAAATTCCAAAGAAATTAGTCTCGTTCACTTGTTATGCTGAAAATTAGAATCTATTACTGCTCACTGCATACATGGAGCAAGACAGAGGGAATAAAAGAAAAAACAAGCAGAATGGTCATACTAGGGCCAGTCAAAGCGCTGATTAACTGTCTTGAAAAAGTCTTCATTGTAGGGCCTGAAATAGTCCTGGAGCTTCTTTATGAGCTTCGGTGAGACATAGGGATGTTCTCTTCCCTTATTAGGAGCCAAACATTTGGTGTTCTGCTCGGAAGCCATGCAGTAGAAACCACGGGTGGCATTGAAGTATATCATATCCGATGAGATGAAATCTTTCATTCCGAGAAACTTCTCTACCTTTTTCAACTCTGGAAGCGGGTTGGTGATTAATTTATCTCCGTCCACGAAGTGCATTTGCCGTAGCGGAAAATACTTTAACCAGTTGAGGGCATGTTTGACATAAATGCTGGTTTGGACTGCCTTATAAGAGGACCTTATTTGATTGCCGTCCAACACAGCGCCCTCAAATGTTTCCTTACTCAGCCACGAACTTGATTTCGCGCTCAACTGAGTATAGTCTGAAATAACTCGAGTTGTTGGTTCTCGAACGATCACAAGTAACTTTGTGTCTTTGTTCATTTTGGAGACCAGCTTCGGAACTTCTGGCGAGATGAAGTAGCCAGGTGTTTTCTCTATGGTGATCTGGTCAGGAGTGGACGGTTTCATCTGGCTTCGATACCATTTTAGCCCTCTCTCGTAGTTTTTGTCAAAGAAGTGGACTTCGGGTCCGCATGCTGCAATCTGTGGATGAGTCTCAAGCATTTCCAAGAGTGCCCTCGTACCACACTTTCGGACACCTATAATGATTGCCTGTGGTAGTCTTTGCGCTTTTTCACCAGGGGCAGGCTCCTTGCGTGTCCATTTCGGCGGTTTGGTAGGTTTTAATACCTTTTTCATTTTTTGTTCCTGCTGTATTTTTTTGGCGATCCCGTCACTAATTTGTTTGTAATTTTTCCTCAGCTTGCCATTTTCTGTCCAGAAAGTTACTCCGTCCTCATTGGGTACAGCTGGGCCGTTTGTTGTGTCGCTAGTGACAAATTGATGAAAGGTTCTTGCCGCACACAGCAATCCATGGAATTGCTTCGAGTACGACAACCGACCAATAAGTGTCAACAAAAGAAAACTAGCCAGGAGGAGTAGAAATGCTTTCTGTTTATTGCTCCAAGTACTTGCCATGGTTACACAGTACAATGAGATTCAATCAGCCAATGAACTCAGCTGCATTTGTACACAAATTTGTCTGTTGAGAAAAAAAAAATGCGGTATATTACTAGCCTATACTGTCGGTAAGCCAAGATGTCACCCATCTACTTCTGGCTTCAAACCTGGTATACATAGTTCACTCATTCACTCATTTCATACTGTAGAGACATTTCTTGTGACAAAAACTGACAATTTTGACGATACCCTGAAGGCTGTGTCTGAGTTGGCGGCTGCAGCTACTGTATGGCTACTGATTGATCGTCGTTTCATCATGTGTTGAGGTATAGGGATCCCTTAGCATTACCTTTAGGAACAGTCTTAGCCGAAGCTGTAGCCGCCAATTGGATACGGCCTGAGACTCTGCAAAACATTACTGGGCAGTAACTCCAAAAATCTATTATTTTGCAATTCTCAAAGAAGCCCTTGCTCAATGCATTTCCTAACGGCTTCTGGTTATCACTGTTGCCAGTTTGGCTTACAGTCTTGACGGTGGAATTAAGCACACTTAAGAACAGGGTCCAAAACCTTGCAAGCAAATAAACTTGCTAAGCACAGAAAAATCTTGCTTAGCAGAAACAGATTACCAGTCGACATTCCAAAATGTTAACGTTGTTGTGACTGGAGCCAAACTCGTTTTTTTTGCTTAGAAAATAAATTTGCTAAGCAATATTTTCTGCTGATTAGTAAACAGCTGTAAGAAATTGAGTTAAGGATACAAAAGTACAATGAAAAAAACAATGAGGAAGCCACAAACTGACAGACAATTAAAAAACAAACAAAATAGAAAGAACAAGCACCCGAAGAATTTCAATAAAAGTCAACTTCTTTACGATCAGGTTGATCTTTTGATGCAACAACTTAAGAAACAGACACACAAGGGCATTCAATAGCATGGCTTTGAGAAAAATATACAAGATTGTACAGTGTAAAAACATCAAATTACAAAAATAAAAAGCAAAAGTTTACATTTAAAAAAAGGAAATTCTATCAAAATCTGTTATTCCTGACCTCAATTCTTCAAGTTTATTGGTTTGGTGAACTAATAAGTTGTGATGTTTTAATTTTACACCTTATTGTTATTATACAATAATTCAGAAAAATCAATTTTAAATGTGCCTTCCTAAATATTTTTACAGCCCTCGAGCAAGACTTTACTAGGGTCGAAACATCAGGCCACTAACTTTTTTTACACGATTTATTTTCTTCACGAACATTTAATCGGTCACTTGCTGACATGGCTGGATTCCCTCTGTGAAATCTTCTTTCATGAGCTATTACAGAGGACAACTTTACTGGGTCTGCCAAAGGAAGGACAAATAAAATATGTGTTCTTTCTAATTAAAATTCACTAATAATTATATGTAATGTATGTTACGTCACAAAATTGGATCCATGTCAGCCCAGAAGACCAATATTTTAAAATAAATTGTGTATTTAATACAGAAAGGCACAAAATAATCATTTCATTTCATAAGGTGAAAAAATAAAAACAACAATTAGGCAACAAAAGTGTGGGGAGCCGGTCTTCATCGCGTGGTGTAATGACCGGATTGGTGGCGGGCCAAACGCGAGGTCCGTTAACAGCAGCCAGCCACCAACCAAAGTTACTTGTTAAAATAAAGGTTTTCATTAATCAACGCAATGACTTTAATTTGGTTTTACCCTTACACCGATGTGCATTAAGCACTGTATGCTCAGTGCTCTCCCAAACTCTGTGAAAAAATCCACCGGCAATCAGTCGGGTGGGATTCGAACCCATAACCTATTGCATTGCTAGAGCAGATGTCTTACCACTAGATTACCCAGCTAGCCCAATGGCTAGAGGCGGGTTAAAATCCTTAGCAGCGGGGGGTGCTGCAATGTGATTTAGAGATGTTATCCATGATGCAGTCCAATGATGACAGTCCAGTGCTTTGGCTGTTGAAACTGACTTGACTGAATAAATACAATCCCTAACGATCTAGCCGTTCAGTCATGTTGAGTTGTCTCAAAAGTCAGTCAACTGTCAAGTTTTCTGACATTTGGTCAAACATTGGCAAGGAAAATTCGTTACTACTTCGTCCCGGCCCATTTGTGGCACACGAACGACGAACCTCCATGCACGCCCGCCATCTTTTGGGTTTGACCCCCACCCCCGGGGGACGCCCATCATGCCATGCCCAGTCACAGTACACTTGTCCCCTGAACGGCCCCCGTGTGTGTGCGGTCAGCTGCATGCCATTGCCAGTGTCACACTACTCAGCTCAAACCTCGGACTAAAACCAACTCAAACTGCCTTCGCCTTTGGTCTTCGGATTTTGGAAAAATTTCTGTATCCAGCCACCACTTTTTCATCCGTTATGAAATAAAAAGTATCTAATTTACTCAAATTAAATGAAATATTCCTCTGGGTAAAAATGAGTGAAAAAGTGGTGGCAGGATACAGAATGTTTTCCCGGATTTTAACTACATCCGTCATCCGTTAAGTTGACTGATGGATAGCCCCACTTGTGTGGCCAAGGGACAGGAAACCGGCCACACAAGTGGGGCTAACTGATGGAAAGTCAACTAGTATTAACTACTTCCTTGTCTCTACTCTTCTTACTTTTAATCTTAAATTAATCTTAGACTAGTGTAGTCTGGTAGTAGAGTTGAACTACATACCCTTGCTCTTTTTTAGTTTTATATGAACATACAAGCCGTCGAGTTGTCTGACGGACATCCACATAAATAAAAGACACCCACACGAAAACCCGGTGTACCTCCATGGTCCCACCGTATTCGGGACCCCTACCTATCCTCAGACATGTCAGATAATACGAAATCACACACCGACTTTGGCAGTACAAATCTGTATGTCGAGTTGGCTCGATTCCGTACGATCGAGCGTGCCACTTCACTTGCTCGAATTTGATCAAGTTTTCACGCTTATTAAGCCCGTCCTTCTCACGTGTTTTTATATAATACAAATATGTATCATCAAAAATGCCTAAACAATGACTCAAAATTAAAATGTATAAATAAATTTACCGTTAAACTTGTCTAGAGACGATCCTCGAAAAATACACGCCCAATAATGGCAACGCATGCCAATATGGCCAACCTTTTATTTCCTTTCTTTGTGCACCAAACAACAGAGGGCGCTAACGTCAGTCAGTATGTACGTGAGCAAGCTTCGCCTCAAGCTTCATCACTTCCAGCATGGAGGAAGGTCCATGCTTCCAGCACGCAATAAAGCTCTGTGCTTTCACAATCAAAACATGCATTTCCGAGAGCCATTTCCTTGGCTATTCCCCAATTTGCCTTTGTATTGTTTATTACAAGAAGGTTGTTGGCAGGGGTTAGTAGGCCCAAAGTGCTCAATATTCTCCATTCTCTTTTGAAGACAAATTTTGAGCGGCATGGAGAACAGCAAGTCCATGTTCCATGTTTAAAGCCATTCTGAACATTTAATTCACAATTTGATTAGAACTTCTTTGTGTTTTGGTTTTTCCTCAAAATTTCCATAATTTGATTCAGATCCTTAGGAATTCTTTCGAAAGTGGATGTACTTTTAATTGTGATTTTAAAGGGCCTATACTTGATAATTTCTTCGAGTGACAGGCAGGGATTTGTGTGGGTCACAGTCAGACATCAGGGACATGGAACCTCTGGTTCTGGCTCTGGTTCTAGTTTCATAATATTCACATGAGATGTACATGCAGGTGACTGAGTAGAAACTTAGCCCCCCCCCCCCAACCTCCCCACCCATCCCCTGGAGTGTCGCGGTGTCCTTTGCTTGAAGTTTTTCAAGCAATAGCTATTGTTGGTTCTCGCCATGGATACTAAAGTTGTGGTACGGTAGCTTATTCCATTCTGTAATGATCTTAGGAGGAGGGAAGGAGAATTTGTAAGAGTATTTTTGTGTGCAGGGGGCTTTTTTAACGGAGGCATGCAGTTGCAAAACTGTTGATTCGTTCCAACCCTGCCCCCAAATACTTTGGTATGAATCAGCGTCTATGGCAACGCCGAGCTTGTGGACAGATTTGCATAAAGCTGTGACGAAAGCTGGCCTTTGACCTGACAAGCCCCCCCCCCTCCACCAAATCCTCTGGCGCGCGGTGGCACATTTAGATAATTAAGTTATAAATATATTTCCTTAATGAGTGTACCGTAATTTCTTTAAAATAGTCTCTCCTTCACTTCAGTTTCGCAATGATAAAAACGCCCCGGGCATGGCTTTTACTTTCTGCTTAGCAGAAATGAGTCGGATACAAATGAAAAACTGTGCATGTGAAACTATTTCTTTGTATTTTCTGGCTGGTAAACATAGTAATTGTTTTGTTGTGTTTAGCTACTTTTTGTGCTTAAGTAGCTCTATGAAATTGGGCAAAGTTCACGTACAAAACAAGCCATCACCTGTGTTGAGGTATAATTTCACAACGTCCGGACGGCCAATTTTTATACTTGTTTACCTCTTATTGTGAAGTTAAGTAGGACAGTAAAAAGTGAATAAAACTCAAGAGGTGACAAATAATGTATCCACGGTTAAAAGTAGTTCACAACAATTAAGTATTTACTAAACTTCACAACACATTTTCTTAAAAGTAGCTGAGGCGGAGGCTATCTGTTTATATCATTTCTGTTTATTATTTGAATGTCAACCACGTCTGTGGATTTGTCTCAACAAATTTCTTGACGACTTCTTTTGATAAGCCCCTTTTCTCCATCCTGGGAAGAACGTTAAGCATGATATGAGATAAACCAAATCCACCGTACTTCATCTGTAAGAGAGAGAGAGAGAGAAAAAGGAAATAATTGTTAAGAAAACGAAGATTTTAATTTGTTTTCTAAAATTAAATATCAAAATTTTAATACCATTTGATGCTTGGCGTGCAGATCGTGAGACAAGAGGATCTTGTCTTCAAATCCTTCTTGTACGAGATTTCTAATGGTCTGGATTCTCTGGGCATCATTTAAGAAGTCCACCTCTTCAGCAAACTGGCAGTTTCCTTTCTCAGAACCGAAGAAGTCAAACTCCAGATAGGTCCCGTGCTTTGCAAATTCCAAGACATCCTCCCGTGAAAGATAGCCCACTTTAAAGTAAAACAACAAGAGAATTTATGTTGTGGATACCCTTTTCAGGATGTGGGCCAATGTGCCGGGCGAAACAAATAAACAATTTTTTAAAATTCTGCTGGTTTTGATTTCTTTAGGCTATACACAAAATACAATAATCTGAACCAAATTTCATTAAAAGCAAGCAAACCGCAAACTGTTTTGGCGGGTATAACCCATTTCTGAGTAAACAAAACTTGTCTGTGCTTATCAATGCTGCAAGGTGTTTTTTGTTTTCTTCAACCGAAATCTGAGTTTTATTTCTGATGGGATTTCACTGGGGGCGATTGATCCATCTTGCATATCAGTGGAGTAATTTTTTGCCCAGTATGCTTACCATCAAGATGATCCATGACTACATTCTCCATTTTTACGCCAGCTTCCTGTAAGACTCTAACTGCATCATCAGGTCCATTTGCATTCATTGCAGGATGAATAGTGATGGGACACCCGAGTTCATAGTGGACGTTAGCCGCAGCCCGAAGAACTTTCTTTTCATTCTCTGCAACATGTTTACAAAATGAAAAACAGAACCCACACCATTGTATATTAAGTGAAGGTGGCAACTTATAATGAAATTGTGTTCTTTATTTGTAGTTATCCATTTTGGTTTTTTCTTAACTGTGTCACATCATAAAACCCATCTAGTCCATTCAGCAAGTAATTATGCACCAACCTTCCATGGGCCAGGAGCACCCAAGCTCCCCGAGGACCCCGCACCGTCCAGTGCTCCCATCTGCTCCTTCAAGGATTTCAGAGGTTAACAGCAACTCCACATCCTCCTGGGTCATCTTGTTCAGCTCTGGTGGATGTGTGTCTGCCGTGTAGTAACCTAGAAATACGCAGTAAGCCATTTTGAAATATATTTTGATGGACAAATTGCTCTTGGTAAACTTGTCTGTATACTCCCAAACCAAAACAGTGCACTCCTATGGCGTCCACCTCAAAAAGGCTAATGGGAATGTCTGTCACGAATATTGGGAAACGGGAATCTTGAACGAGTCTTGCGTCCGCATTTAGCGTCTGTCGCGTCCGCATGCTGTGTCTGGATTATAGACAATGCCGCTGCAAAACCTCACCTGTCCCTGAGACGATATGCAAATCACTAGCTGTTGAATATTCAATGAGTTTACTGACGTTTCGGTGCAATCCGTGAATCGTTAACTCCACCAGCGATTGGCAGCCATTTGCTTTCAAGTATTTAAGCTCCTCTATAACGGCGTCGTCGTCGTCCAGCTTCATGTTCTCCAACTTGCTGTACCTGGTGAAAATTAAGCAAATTTTTAAAGCAATAAAACATTGACATAATCTTTGTCCCTTCCTTTCTTTCTTTCTCTAAAAACTCCCGAGGTCAGAGTTGACCCAGGATTCTGGGCCTCAATTGCTCTGGGTCAGGCTGTCCAGGAAACTGGTTTACAAAATGAGATATCTTGACCGGGTTCCTGCGTCAGTTTGGCACAGATTTCATGTCATATACTCACCCATAAATGGGTCAGCCGAAATCCCGGTCAAGTTCTGATCTTGGAGTCTCTAGAGTATGATGGCCAGCGTCTTCCACAACGCGCTCCTCGCCATCCCTCTTTGCCGGACCGAGTAGTATAAAAACAGCCCCATCCCTATACTAAAATGCTTAATAGTTCTTAATTATGTGTTTTGTGCGAATATATTATCTCTTGTTCGTATGAATCTTTGCATTTTTGTTATCTCTTTGTAAGTTCAGATGAAATTTGGCCCTTGGGCCGCGAGTTTTAAATTATTTTAAAAAAAAATTTATAAACCAGAATAACAACAATAAGAATGGGCATGTGTCCACTTCATGACGTACGAGTAAGTTCTTACCAAACCTCCGAGGTCATAGTCTATGGTGACATAATATTTTTAATAGTCCTAACAAGTTCTAACAATGTTATCAGCATGTGTCAACAGGCAATGCAATGTAATTATTTGTTGATTGTCATGATGCAATGTTTAGACAATGGTCTGAGTCATATAAAGAAAGGCTCAGATGGTACCGAGAGCAAGCTCTCTGCTTTTATGCTTATATACATGCCTATAAAGAGCAAACTCCACTACATGGGCCGATTTCATAGGGCTGCTTAAAAACGAAAAAGTAGCTAAGCACAATAGATTTATGCTTACCAGAATAAGGTTACCAACCGAAACATCATGTCACATGTACAATCTGTGACTGGTATCCTGCAAACTTTTGCTTGGCAGATAATTTTCAGCACTATTTTCTGCTTTAAGCGTCTTTATGAAGTTGGGCCCTCTGGTTAGGCACTACGATTGATTGAATATGACGGTTTTTGTTTTGTTTTTGGGTGGTTTTTTTGAGAGTCAAGTAAATCGTTAAACTTATAACGACTGCCAAATCAAGGTATTGCTTTTATTTTACTCTTCTCGTAAAAAACAAGACAACATTCTCACGGATTTTGGTTGAGCCAGTGTAGATTGTTCATTGTGATGGGACATGAAGCGATCCTGACACCCACGGGCGTAGTTGGCTCTTTGTAGTAAGACGTGAAGTCCGCGTACAGGTGCTCGTGGCTCATGGTGCACCCTAACTCGTGCGGTTCGATCGGTCCACGAACTGCGCAAAAAACAACAAGCAAAAATCAAGCCTCGTAAAAATGAATCATTTGATGCTCGATGTGTGGCATGGTGTGCCCCCCACCCCCCACCCCTTTTGACCCTTTTGTATCTTCATTGTGTCCAGCGGCGTATGACTGAGTTAATCTTTTAGGGGGGCACAAGGGCCGGGGGGCACTGCTGGCAAATCAATTATAGATTCCATTTGCACTTTTAAAAAAACCTGGATCTTGATAAACTTAATGACGAGCTCCAAATTGGGGGGGGGGGCACCTGCGGGCACTGACATCAATTATTGGGGGCACGTGCCCCCCCCCACGCCACAATTTGTGTCTTCGTGAAGTTAGGAACTTTTAGGAAGTTGCGGTTGATACAAACCGTTTCGATGGAGCGAAAAGTTGGCTGATAACCAATGTCAAATTGAAGTTGAACCATGGAGGTAAGAATCCATGGTTGAACCAACCAATATCCCGGATGGGAATGGTCGCCAATTCGTCGCTGCCAAACGAAATTTCTCGCTCGGTATGATTTTTACGTCAGGACATGTTTCGAAAATAAAAACTGGAAGCGCTGAATATCAGCCTCTTACCTGTCAGTATCTTTCCTTGTAATTTCTCAGCCATCTTTGTAGGTCTCCTTACGTTGATCACTGCTGCGTATGGAAATGTTTTTTAAAATACTTTTACAAATTACAATCATATGCCTGTTGTGAAGCACCGAGATATAAAATCAACAGTTTTTACACAAAACTCAAGTATACTAAAAAAGTAATTTGCTTCGTTTGTTATAGAAATAAACGGAGAGAAATAAACAGAGTAAATTTACCTTGAACTAAACCTATTAGGACGTCTAAGGGTAGTTCACTTTCTGAATTGAGGTTTGCAGAGACACCACTTACACTCTCTCTGTGAGTTACAGTGCTTCTGAAGATAACCGGTGGTTTGACAATTCGACGTTTCGATCAGTGTGCTATGAACATCTTCAGGAGACCGGTTTAATTCACTTGTTGTTGCTGTCGCTGTGCTGAATGGCTGTTCCCGAGATGGGTCACTGCAGATGTTCTCAAGTTGCATAAAGCATTGCGCAAAGGATTTGTCTGCATCAGATATAATCTCATAAATAAACAGGGTCATCTGTTAGCAAAACATCATTGTGCTGTACTATTTATTACCTAACCAGGGTTATTGTCCGCTAGCCCACCCCGTTTTAATCGTGATGACTTTAAGCCCATTAAATTTGATAGTTTAGTTTCTGGTCGCAACGGGCCCTGTGAATTTTGACCTTATTCATTATTTTTTAGCAAATTCTTGATATTCCAGTAAATAAATGTACACCATAGACAAGGAAAAGCTACATGAAAGTGCCTTTTAAAAATATATATATTCATGACTTTTTTGTATATATATAATTATTTTATAAAACTATAGTAGGGGAGATAGCTTTCGATCCAAACCGGACCTTTGTCAGAGGCATAAACCATAAACAAACACAGAGAAGGGCATGACGGGACTGTAAACATAGATTTCCATAATATGGCCTTACAACAACCGGTTCGTACCGGCTCGGACCGGCAAGGAATCGACCGATTTATTGGCGATCAGTTTGCGTTGCGAAACTCCGCACCAGGGCTGCGTTCCACTTGCGCAAACAGATCGCAACCGTTCGCGCAAACGTTTGTAACCGTTGGAACGATTGGTTGCGCACTTCGTGATATCAATATGGCGGCGCTCTGTAGTGAAGATGGCGACATCGTATTTAATTTTTTGTAACTTGGTTTTTGCTGCATTGTAGGTATGTTTTAGTCTTCATTTGTACAACACGACATCAACTCAGTTGTTATTTTAACTCTTCCTGACTGTGTTATCAACCACCGAAAACAAATGAGAAGTATTTTCTTGACAAGAAAATAATGTCGTCTGCTTACCTTTCGTGTAAGTGTTGCTGTCCGCCATTTTAAAAACCACCCACCAACACCTCAGAAGAAATACGTTCGCCTATGGTTGCTAACGTTTGCAAACGTTGGCGGCGCACAACTCGTTCCACTCGAAATTGTTGGCAAACGTGCGCAAACGTTGCCAACGTTTGCGCAAGTGGAACGCACCCCAGGTTTTAAGTCTCGGAGTGAAAAGTATGGCCGCCCGATTCCCCCAAAAGACCTGGCAGCCACAAGGAGTCCCGTGGGGCCTGGCCGAAAATGCTTAGAAATCCGTTGGAAACTACTCGCAAACCTATGCTCGATCTAATGTTCATGGGATCAGACAGACGATTAGGGTGGATGACATGCTTGATTTTGAAATTTAAGGTCATTTCAAGGTCATGATGCTCCAACTGTCATTGACCTTATCAGCGTCCATTTAAAAAAAATTGTAATGGACTGTGTAAAGATAATCGTCAGCTTTGGGTTCTACTCACTCCAACCAAGTTTCATAGTTAGCGAGTACCTTTGGCACCAGAACAAATTTAGAATTTCTTTTCATTTGAAGGACTGCAACTGTGAGATAAAGGTGTACAATTTTTTACAAAATAGATAAAAAATCAGTTTGAAAAATATAAGTACAAAATTGTTGTTATTTCAAACCAATAACATTTCAGAATCAACTAAAATGGAGGAGGAAAACAGAAAAGGCATAAGCAAGCCTACAAGGCACTCATTTTGGGATATGCAGGTTTGACAGAATACAAAAAATTTGTTTATTAAAAAAAAATAATAACACTTATTTATGATGAATTCGCATTCCTCGCAATAAACACGAACGACTTTGAAATTTGATATTTAAATCATGTGCGTAAATTCTGACAAAAATGTATTGGAAGTATACCACTTTGTGGGGAAGGGTTGGGGAAAAGTGGAACTTCAAATGTAGTCTGTTCGTATGACCTTCGGACGGTCCAGTGACACCATTTCAAACCAATAGCATTTCAGAATCAATTAAAATGGAGGGGAAAACAGAAAATGCATAAGCAAGGAACTGATTTTGGGATACTCAAATTTGACAGACAAAAACAGCAGTCAAAGTGTTTCATTTGTTTATTTATTTATAATGAATTTTGTTTGTCTTACATCACAATTTACAAAATGAGAACAAAATCTAAATCGAAAACAATCGTGTCCACTCCAGCAGTGCACATGACTCTTGCTAACAAAAACTGTATTTCTGCCGACCACCTATATTAAGTCACAGATTTGACTTCTTCACTCATGATGTTCAGAAATCATCACTATAGATTTCACAAGAAACACTTTTCAACCACTACTTTTAGAAACAAACCTTAAGACTGAAACACTTCACGTCGGATGACGTGTATACACGCATAATTTGGCAAAAATGTACAACTTATTTTGCTTATTTTTGATAATGCCCAATTTCCCAGAATAACACTTGATGTTTATATTTAAATACTACAATGTACTTCTTTAAACACGCTGGTAGTTTCATGTGGAAATTTACAGATTTACTCGTTTTAGACAAAACGTATAGCAGAGGTATTCAATAACGAATGTGTTTTTTCAGTGATGCCTGATTAAATTTGTTTTATCTCGACAACAAAGGTATTGTACAGGGCTGGTTAGAACTGTCAAAATAGTCGCAAACTGTGGTCATGCTTTGTGTGATCAACCGTATACAAGAAAATATCAAACCAGTCAAAAAGTTTGGGCTAAACCAGTTGTGCGAGTAAGGAGAAAATAGTGAAAAACCATCCACTATTTTTAGCATGCAAACACAATGTCTTTTTATTTGGTTGTATCAACCGAAATTAGCTGTTGCGTTTTTTACTTATTTACAGGTTTTCAATTTCAGATACAGTTTTCTCGAGTATGACTTCATCTCAGAGGGAAATGTTTCACAAGAAAAAAAATGTTTCTATGAACTCCATAATGAGTCAAAGCTTTCAGACTAAAACTAAACAATTATGTTTTTTTTATCCTGCATAATACCTTCAAGTCGGGCATATCTTTCAGAAAACAATACTGCAGTGACTTGTGCACGACTGTCTTCCCAATGCAATCTCCTGTTATTCTGGCGACGGCTGTTTATGCAGGGTTTTACTTCCATAGTCAAAACAATCTCCGCAATTTGGCACGCGTTATTGTTAGAGCCCATAAATCACTTCCAAAAATAACAAACCGTTACTTTAACTGAGACGTCTGTATACAGACAAAGCTTGCACAACCAAAATGACTTCCCATCAACTTCGTCACGTCGATACTGAAATAAATTCAAGTGAATGTTCTTCGGTGAAAAGGTAACGGGCGGTAATGTTGGTTGAAAATTAAACACAGGGTTCAAATAGGGCTACCCTTTACCTGAGAGTAAGTTACTTTATATTTTTAAGATATTGCTAAATATTTCTGTAAGCAGCAAAAGTTACAATCATCCCAATCACAATTGCTTGATGATAAGAGCAACAACAAAAAACAGCCTTTGTTTTTACATCAAGCTTTGTTCAAGTTTTGGTTTAAAGTGTACGGTTATTTTACAAAATGACTCAAGTCTGTGTGCTGTATATAGGCTTGGGTCTGACCCCCACTAAGCTTGTATTCAAATCCCAAGTCATGGCTAGTCAATACATTTATAAGAGAAGCTTCTATTTTGAGATTCAAAAACTGTTTATTTTCTGGGCATTTTTTCAGAGAAGTCTCAATTTCGAGTTAAATAAAAGATATTAATTTGTCTCTTGAAAGCGGAAACAAACATCCTTCAAATGTTTCTGTTTTCTTTTCTTCCTTTTTTGTTAACAAAAGAATTTGAAACTAAGTAAAAGAAAATTAAGAAAATAGAATTAGCTCTTGCCAACTGTGTACTACCAAAAGGACCTAATGTTTAAATGCAACAAATATAGTGGCCTAGCAGAGACTTTCTCGAAGGCTAAATGACAACACAACACATACCTGTTTTTGTGCGTTGTTGTAACTTGGCCTGAAAATGAGATGAAATTGTTCTTTTTTTGCACTTTCAAGAGCACAATACAATACACCATAATATGTTTTGTTCTCTGTTCATACAATTCTAAGGTAAATTTGTCTCCACTAATTTTTAGATTATTTACATATAATAATATATATCCATTACGCGATAGAATCACTACCAATATTATTTGCATTACAAGCCAACGATCTTCAAGCCAGGTAAGCTTTTAACATCATCTCCTCAAAGCCCAACAAACGGATTTCAGTGTACTAACTGAACAGCAAAAGGCCACACAAAATGCATTAGTTGCTATTTCAAAATCACAATTTGCTTCTGAATTAGCATTAAGCAGCAACAAACATGTCCAGTCTACATAGTTTGCAATGCAAAATTGCAGAACAAATGTGCTCTTTGAAGCAACTGCTCTACTTTTTGAGTGTAAATTTGTAAATCACGTGTAAACACAAAAAAGAAGATAAAGAACTTGTATTATTATAAATAAAAAAAATAAAAAAATGTATTAGTAGTTTGACCCCCCCCCCAAAAAAATGTACATTATATTTTATTTTCCCCTGATTTTTCGTCGCTGAATCAATTCAAGTATTTCCACGTCAAAGCATGTATTTGTTTATATAATTTGTTTACCTTCTAGCACATTAGAGTACAAGAATTATAATGAAACATGACGTTCATCGAAAAGCGTAAAAAAGAAAAGAAAAGAATGTCAAATATGTGAAAAGATCGTTTCCAAAAACAAGCAACTGGTGCCCCCCTTAAAAGCTTCCCATCAACTGAAAGATTTTGCCCTTTGACAAACGAAATTCTCAAAGATGAAATTCCGGGCCCGACATTGGCTTCACCTGAAATGTTCTTGGCAAACTATCTTTCTTTTCATAAGCAATTCCAAGATACTGTATTTAGTGTTGATGGCACTATTTCACCTGACATGCATGACATTCTACCCATAGTAGGCATTCTGCCCTATAGTAAGCTATCACTTCGCAGAAACTGTAAATATTGTAACCGATCTATGAGACATCAATCAATTCCTTGATTTTGGAACAAAACTCTTAATAATTTCAGACGCTGGCTGAGGTATTAAACAATTAATTTCATCAACTATGAACTTAAAGCTTACTTACCACATCTTACTGAGAGGTCAATCTATTTCTTGATTTTAGAACAAAACTCTTAATATCTTCAGACGCTGGTTGAGGTATTAAAATAAATTTCATCAATTATGAATTTAAAAGCTTACTTACCACAGGACTAACTGTACACTCCTCTTAAATTAATCTTAAAAAGAAAAAGAAGAAAAGAAAAAAAAAGCACCCTGAACTTTGACTTTAGTTACACTACACATTAAATGTTCTTCATTTTATTTGTTGTGACTTTGCAAGAGCTGCCTTGTTTGCAGGACCTTGCCATAACCCACCGAAAACATCTTTCTCTTTGGACAACGCCTGATCTTGAGGCAATTGTGAGGCTGCCGTAACCACAGTCTTAATGGATTGAACCACTGCCACTGGTTCGGAGATGTACTTATCCAGCCAGCTCATCGTTTGCTTTAAGAAGTCTTCTCCCTGTATCACATCATCTACGAGATTCAGTCTCACTGCATCCTCGGCACTAACAACCTCAGCGCCCGCCAATAATCTCAGGGCTTTCTGTGGACCGACGAGATTGACCAGTCTGGTGCCACCTCCCCATCCAGGGGATAGCCCCATCTTCGTGTGGATAAACTGAATCCTGGAGGACGGCGTCATGAGGCGGAAATCGCAGGCTGTGGTGAGCTCAGCGCCGCCGCCGATGGCGTTACCGCTGACTGCCGCTGCACTGATCAACGGCAGGCGCTGCAGTCTGGAGAGGATGTTCTGCATGTAGAGACACATCATCACGCCGGCCTGCGGGTTGCTAAGGGCTTCAGCAGTTTTCAGGTCAGCACCGGCACAGAAGTGCTTGCCATCGGGGTCACCGTAAAGTATCAGAGCTTTGCCTGTGCGCCATTTCTCTAACTCTGCAACCATATCTGATAGCGCCACCATCATACTTCCTAAATGGGCGAGTACAAATGGCTATCATCAAAACTTGTACTTCCAACACAGAACACTATTTCACAGACTCTACTCATCAGGCACAATGACTTGAATTTGAGGAAATTTTAAAGCTCCGGTAGACTACAGGTTTATTTGTTATTACTTGTACTTGATTACACTTCTTCCCCGGCACAACACTACAAAAAGAAATATACAAGGTAATAAATACACAAATAGATAGTAATATACAATTACATACAGTATAAATATATATTTTTTTACAACAAATCACCAGTGAGTGGCAAGATGGACCAGGTGACCAGGGGTGGATTTCACAAAGAATTGAGACTAGTCTTATCTCAAGTTAGGACGAGTTACTCGACCTAACTTAAGACTAGCCTTAAGTTTTTAATAACTCCTAGGACTAGTCCTAAGTTAGGACTATCTTTGTGAAATCGACCCCTGCACCTCTACAGAGCCACCCTACCACAGTTGAAGGGGGAAGGGATGGGGTTTGGTGAAGAGGAAAGAGGGAGGGGAGGAGGCAAACTAACGACGGTCTTGTAGCTCAGAAATCTGCATGAAGACAAAATTCATATTTTCTGTCTCATTCATATAAATTACTCATACATGAATTTTAGGAGGTTTGAACCTAAAAAGCTTACCGGGAATTCTTCAAAAGAGGATGGTTGGAAAAACACACAAGATTGCGGGTCGTGGGTTCGAATCCTATCCGAGTAATAGGCCTGTATTTTTGTTTCACAGGACTTGGGAAGAGCTGACTATACAGTGCTTTACAAGCATAAGTGTAAAACCCAGTAATATTCTTTATCCCCAATGCAAATTTTACCACAGGACGTGTTTGGTTGTGGAATTACTTGCCAAATACATAAAAAAAATATATACAAAAACCACGACTCTTGACAGTGTTCCAGTAGGCATGTAGAGCTGAGCTCAGCCTAACCTGTGGCGAGCAGGGGCTGAGCGGTTTAGTGCATCAGACTCGAGTTCTGTTGTTAGGTCATCAGGGTGTGTGGGTTCGAATCCTGGTCATAACACTTAATGTCCTGAGCAAGACACTCAACTATAATTGCCTCTCTTCACCCAGGGGTAAGTGGGTACCTGTGAGGTCAGAGATGGTTCTTGTGAGTGATTCACGGTGGTGCCCTACATATTTGGCAGCACAGGCTGTATACTCCCCAGGGAGCCGAGATGGTTTAAGGAATAAAATAAATGGCCCGGTGACCAGGGGTAATAATGTCAGAGCGCCATGAGTGTCACTGAGTGACGGACTTGAGCGCTATACAAGAAGCCACTACTATCATTGTTGCTATATTATTTCCCCACCCCGCCATTCCCCAATGATGCAAGCTTATCATTGACCCTACCTGTGATAGCATTGGCACGTGACGGATTACTGATGGTGATTGTAGCTATCCCAGAATCTTGATCCTTGTCAAGATAAAGGTTGCCTCCGTTCAACTCCTTAAGGTTCAGACGTTCGAGGCGCTCGTTGAAGACCTCAATGGGTACAAACTCGTTGGCGTGGGCGGTGTTTCTGCGCTGATCCATGTAGTGACTGTTGGCTGTCTCGCTGAGTTGGATACCTGATGAGTCGGTCTGGTGGTGGATGTGGCGTCTCGCAGGACCCATGAGGGCGACAAACGAGCGCATACCGAGTAGTCTGGAACTCATGATGGCAGATTGATGAGCTTCTGTTCTTCACCAGATAAGCGTTGTCTATCTGTAGAAATGAAATATCATTAAACAATTAAAAAACATCCAATAATCTACAAATTTGAGACAGAGTCTGACAATTTAGTGGCTGTAAGTTTTGCCAATGACAGAAAAGCTTCTTCAGCAGTGTGGTACCTTTGTAAAAATCAAGAAATGAAGTAAGAGAATTAAGATGTAGTTTTCTTGACAGTTTCTCAAGATGTATACTTGCCAGTTACTGAAGAGTCTTGGTGCAAGACATTCTTACGTTGTCAATAAAACCATGCACACTCAAAATTACACATACACTTTCCGACTACTCCACTTTATTTGATGGAATTGTACGCAAGCATAGAGTTTATAGTCTACCATCTTCCAAACCAAAAACTACAAATTGGACAAAAACTCCAACACTAAAACTGATCATAACTTCCAATCACCCACCAATAACGAAGATCTGCAGACCCAAAACTATACTTCACTTCTCCCTTTCTATGGATGTAAACAAATCATGGCTAGGCCTCTTTCTGAGAATGAACGCGAGTGTTTTGTTTGTACTGGAAGGCTCCAAGGTCGTAAGATAATTTGAATCGACTGTTCATCCATGCTTTTACGTCATACCCGACCCAGAAACCTGCTGAGCAAGGTCTAGGCCGATTACATTAGCATACCGGATGCCACATATGTTTGCTCAGACTCTCCATGCTTAATTTAATAATAAGAATTAGACGCTGGACCAATTGTAAACTGGGTCGTTCTTTAGGGGTCGGCATTGCTGTGGATGTTTTGGTAAACACTGGATGTACAATGTAGGTCACTCAGATAGAATGGGACTCACATAAAAGACTCATCCAGATATATTACGTCCAGAAAACAATCAACAATTTTATTTATCCACGGCCAAATTTCATAGTGCTGCTCAAGCACAAAAAGTAGCTCAACACACACACAAATCTCAAGATACCATTTCACATGTCATGTACAAATGGCTGGTATCCTGCTCCTTTTTGCTTAGCAGTAGATTGTTAAGCAATATCTCCAGCTTAAGCAGCTCTATGAAATTGGGCCTAGGATGTACCGTAAAAACTTGAGCCCTTTCTCTAGTTATGTGGCAGTTACAGATTGAATTAGCTTCTGACTGGCACCCCAAACCAAGACAATGACAAATTAGGGAATTGTAAACTAGGGCTAGACAACTCAGTTAATACAGCGCTGGCGTGTTGATCTGGAAGTCAAAGGTTCAAATCCCGCTCTGCTCAATTTTGTTTTGTTCAACCCAAAATTGAATTTTGTTTGATTGGCCAACATGCCACCTCATAAATTACTTTAATACACACCTTTCAGATGTTTGTCGCCACAAAGTGTTAGCCAGAGGGGTGTCTGGGTGTCTTTTGGGCACCCTGTTTTATCTGGCATTTACATGTAAATGTATTGTATACGTGAACAATTTTGACACACAGTTTTTCAATTTCCAGCAAATTTGGACACTCTTTTACCAAATCCTAGCTAAAACCTTATGTCACAAACACTTCACTCACATAGTCTAGAGGTTTCTATCTTCACAGCAGCTTCAATAAGAGTGTAAATAGGCCTATTAATCAGCTGCATCAATTGAAAGAATTGTATTTTTAAGTTAATTTCAAATGGCTGATCAACAACTTGAGTTTTGTTTTCAGTTTCTTTTTATTTTAAGATCTATAAAATTCAAACAAATAAGACAAAATTGCCAGTACCAGAGCATTATGCCAAACTTTTACTTGACTAAATTATTCCAACCATGTTTTTTAAATATTCTAATGGACTGTACTGTATTGATTTATGGCTCAACTAGAAAACAAATTAAGTACTGTTGCCTCGCAACCCCCCCCAAAAAAATTTTTTTTTCATAACACACATCCTACACCCAAGTGAGCCACACCTGCGATCGGGACCACCTATTGTCCCTCTATTATTTGTTTAACTTTTTGGCAAACAGCTCCCAACGGTTTTGTACACATTTTCCAACTGGGGACCTCTACCCAACTGGGGAGCTTCACCCAACTGGGAACCCTATTGTCCTCTTTTGTTAAAAAATAAGTCCCTGGATTGAATGTGTATTACCCAAATGATAGACCCTCCTTTGTTCAACTCTTTGTCCTTACAAACGTGGACCCCATTGTTTTCCAATCTATCAATCGTGGACTGAATTGTCCCTTTTGTTTTATGTCCTTGGTTTGAATAAACACACACTAGCCAACACGCAGAATTGCATCATCTTTTACCACCAGTTTTTTTTTCAGCAGCAGCAGTGCCATACATGTATCGAGTGGAGTGCCGTCTTTTGACCGTATACAAATGTCAGCTGCTATTATATAAATAACTCCTGCATGTTTCAACTTGACACTGAGGGCACACTGTCTAAGGTCACAAGTTTGACTCTTCCAGTTCAATGCAAGTTTAGGCCTGCAGTAGGATTGCATCATCTTGGCAGAGATTCAAGGTGCCCCAAGGTTTTTCGACAAATAACATCCAACATACGTCGTTCAGAATTTACAAAAGGGCAACGCAACTAAAAAATAACTAGAATGAATGAATGAATGAATGAATTTGAATAACTATTGTGTAGATCCTACAGCATGGGATAAAGCAAATGCAAAATTGATTATCAGAATTAAACGAGCATGACAAACCTTTGTATTGTAATCAGGTGTGCCGTTCATTTTGGGCGACTGAAAGAATCAAGTCAATAAAAATCAACACAAACAGATCAAGCTGCACAAATCAGCTCTTCGCACTTGCCAGTACTTTTGTCAAATTTGTAACTAAAGAATCACAATACTTACTCTCATTTCATAGTTGGGTTCATCAATCGACAGTTTTGTTCTTGTGTTTTCTAACAATTACACCACATTTATCAAACCATACAAAATCATAGAAAATGATTTGCGCCTTTCCTTTAGAAATTTACAGACAACTAATTTTTTTTTTCTTTTTGAGAATCTCAGAAATTTTATGGGATACAATAATCTGAAAGTGTATGGAAAGGGTGTGGGGAAAGATTTTGACACGAATCTAACCCTCAAAAACATTTCAGATTGAAACACCTTGATGAGTCAGATAGCAATACAAAAAAAAAACCAACACAAAACTAACATTGGCAGTTGGGTCAACAAAAGCCAGGATACAGAAAGGTTTACCATCTGTTAAGTATTAAAACACCATGTGTAGGTCATGCGTGCCTGGTCCTCAATCATAAAGCTATTTGCTGGCATAAAATTATTTTTAAAAAGTACAATTAGCCGACTGCAAACTGCTAACCAACCAAAAGGATGGTATAAATGCCAGAAATAATGAATGACCTGACATTTTGACCCCAGCAGAGTCGTTCTCGAAGGCTAAATGACAACACGACACACATGTGTAACAAAAGCAGTCATGTAGAAAGAGATGAACAAGGAGAGAAATGGGAAGTTGTAAACTGCTTGCCAACCAAAAGGACCATAGTATAAATTATGCAAAAAAAAAGAAATTAATGGCCTGACATTTTGACCCTTGGAGAAGTCATTCTCAAAGACTAGGCCTAAATGACAAACAAAACTCATATAAACAGGTATACTGGTTTATCAGAGGCAGTCGAGTGGAAAGAAGTTTTGGTGAGGAAAAAAAAACCACGCAGTTCCAACAAGGAAGCAGGTGGCTGGGATGCTAAACACATGCATATATATTTTTTGGCATTTAGGTTACAAAAGTATTTTCATTTGACTAAATAATCCCTCCACTGATCTGAAAGTTGCTGGTGGTATCTTTAAACGGCAGGCAGTTGTTTGCTTTCAACTCTGGAAACTGCTTTGTACAATACCAAAGAATTGAATAAAACAACTATATAATTTTTTTTTCTCTCAAAATTCACAAAATGCAGTCGGAAGCAATTATTCAAACTTTGTGCAATTGTTGAACTCTAACCTTAAATGAAATGTCACTTGATTGGATATTCAACTTGACGATATTTATTAATCTTTTATTTACAGAACTTCCCATCAACTTAGATTTTCTTGAAAACAATTTTACAAAACAAAGAATTCATGAGGAATTAAGGGGATTCAATACATTCACAGGAAGACCTTATGATCAACCATTGGTTCAACCATCATATTAGAGTTAAATGATTAAATCAAGTAAAACCCTGCAATTGCTCAAAATGTGTCAGTAAGAAGTAAATTTCATTCCTGTTGTACTAGACGGATTATACATTTAATTAAATTTAATTTAATCCAAAACAGCCTGGTTATTGTACAATAATTATTATTTTTTAAGCTGGACTATCGTCCGCAAACAAACAAGCCAACTTTACAAAGATAAAAGATTGTAGTAAAAATGACAGATTAAAACAAGGCTTCGAATAATTAATATGTAAACAAAAGGTTAAAAAATGTAAACATTAAAAAAAAAAATGTACATAATAATATTTAAAATGACAAAAACGGGAAGTTCTGTTAATGAAAGATTAATAAATATCACCAGGTTGAAAATCCAATCAAGTGATATTTCATTTAAGGTTAGACTTAGAGTTCAACAATTGCACAAAATTTATTTGTCAATAATCAATAATGGCATGCCATGATTGTTATAAAGCACAACAAAAAACAACCCAGCAAAATGTAAAACATTTGAAAAAAATTACACAACAAATATGTGGCTAGTCCATGGATAGACCATGGGAGAAAGGATAGACTGACCATGGACTGACCATGGACATGATGATGGAGGTCATGGGTCCTCGATGGGCTGACCAATTTCTACCTCCATCCATGCTCCATCCACGGACTGACCAGAATGAGAAACAGCCGCTGCAGCAGCTGACACCCGAAAACCTGCGCAGACCTGCACCTAAAACAATTTGTAAATACTTACCGAGCTTTTTTACACTTACACTGACAGACAGCAGTTCTTTTTACAAGTACAAGAGCGACTTTATATTAATTCAATCGTAGAAGATGAACAAGAATGCGATGCACAACAACAGCCTTTCTCCGTGATTACATCACCACGTACAAATCGGTCAGTGGTCGTTCCGTTAGTTCAGAAATTCGGTCACGCATTCAGCACGTGCACTTGTTTACATCAGCTGAAAACCAAAACAATCCCTGTGCGGACGACCGGCCACCACCGCTCTTTGTTTCACGTTTTTACGGCAATAATCACACTTTATAACTTACCTCTGGGCAGTTGCAAGAGCTGCGAGGAACTCTGTGCAGATACTAACACTAACACGGGCTTACAAGAACTGCATTGAGAAGAAAACGAATTTTCAACTTCGTTTCTGTGCGCCTTGACCCGATTTTGCAAGCGATTGTATTCATAAATGCTGTTCAATGAAAATGGTACACTTTTGTGTGTGTACGGACGTGTTACTGTTGTAGTTGATGGAACCTGGGGTCAAACGAGGCCACCGTTGTGAAACCATTAATTATGTTGTCAACTTGAAAGTTAAACTTTGAAATAAAATATTTATCTTGAGGATTAATATGATTAATAATGTTTTACATCGGGTAATCTTGAATAACGTAATATTTTTGGTTTTGCTATTATTTTAAGCAGAAAGTGTCCGTCTTAAATATGCAAATTTCAAGGAGCTCTTCTAACGGGAGCTGTGATTGGATGATTGCTCCCGACATGGCGCGCCATATATTTATATATATTTTTTGTATTGTGGGACCCCGCGAACTCAAATTGCGCAGTGTTCATGGCATAAGGTTGTGGAAAGTCCTGCATTCAAATTCAATTTTAACATCATAGTTCTTGAGAAACCTGAGAAGACAATGTGGAACAACCAAGGAGGTAATTTTTATGCTTAGTATATGTTAAGTGGATAAATTATTACTTTTAATTGGAGAAAAATACGGGAACTTTTATGGTGTTTTCGAACAACGTGACTTTCGCGAAGTTGGCCAATTTCCGGACAATAAGTCTAAATTCTGAGTACATGTACTACAACTACAATTACTACACTAGACGGTCGGTGGTCTTTTAATGTTTAGATAGTTTAGTGCCATAAACCACATGTTGCAGTTTCTTGGTTCCCGCTTACTTTCTGTTTCCTGGC
>CM021542.1:10183014-10195959 GCA_010994315.2 Pisaster ochraceus | reverse complement strand
TGATCTATAATTATTAATGTCTCTTTTCATTCGAAATTGCCTGGAACTGGTTGAACACTGACTTGTGTGACATGTCCCCGAAGGTGTTATTAAAAGGGGTTGTGTCGTCATGATCAAAGCAGGCATATGACGTCATTTGAGTGGGGGCGCCCTCACCTAGAGGTCAAAAGAATGAGAAAGCGCATGTGCAGTTACTGTATGGGTGAAGCCACAGGGCTGCTTTGATCATGATGACAGTCCCTTCTTACATACACTAATAATCATTACGGTATGACAATCATTTTCTTCCAGACGAAATTGATTCCGTGTCAAAGCAACTCTCTACTGTTCAGCAGCCTCGCTACCAATGGGCAGCGCGCCGTATAAATACCTCTCGTCACTAAGGGAAGCACTGAGCAACAACGCTGATTGGCTAACCAAAGGTGACTGCTCTGTTTAAAACTTCGTACACCACTTGGAACGAGGTTGTATTTTCAGCGATCCGGTTGGTCAGAGCCTCTTCTGAGCCGTAGATCTGTACAAGTCTCGACATACGTATGTTTGAATAATGGGGGCCCGATTTTAAGTGCACGAGTTTGTGTCCTTCCCGCGTTATTCAAGCAGAGTGTAAGTGGTCCCAAAATGTTCGAATGTCGCGCAAGCCTTGCACGGTCTTGGACACGGCCCAAGTCTGGAAGGAAAAACGTCTCACTGGTACTATTTTGATGGCGAGATGTCGTGTTATGATTGTAATTGCGCAACAGGTACAAGACATGGATGATCTTCTGGAGTCTCGAAGTTCGTCCAAGATGGCTGCAATCCGCCGGGCGAGGAATTAACCCACAGAAACAAAAGCTGTCCATCTACGGAGGGAAACAAATTGGGAATACGTCTTTTTAATCTTCAATTCATGTATATCTTTTTATGCTGCAAAAAGAAAAATGTATAAAACAATATAGTCAATGAAAAGTATGCTTTCTTTTTGACCATGAGCCACCAAAATGTTTGCATATACACTTTGAATGAGTTTACAACAAGCCTTCTAATAAGCACCGTACACGCGCCGTTAGTACCTGAAAATAATTTTACCTGATGGAAGCTGGTCGTATCCTTGACGGCTATTCCATGGTCGGTCTTTCTGTAAAGTACATCCGAAGTGCCAAAGCCCATATTGATGTTTCCACCACTGACTGTTGTGGCTCGTTGGTATCAAGAATGCGACGCAGGATCGGTGTCTCTTCCGCAGTCTGAGTGAGCCTTATTACACAGCTAAGAAGGAAAGAGGTACTTCTCGACACGATTAGTAATCTAAAACAAACCCCTACCTCCAGCGTCTTACCTTACCATATTGTCTTCAAGACGTAACTCCACAGTGTAGACACTATAGTCCAAGATGACCCACACCTCGCCGAACTGCTCACTGGTGGAAACTGAAAAACAAATCCCTAAAAACGCAAAAGCAGCGCATGCATCAAAAGAGGAGTGTCACCAAATAAATCAGCGAAGCTACCGTGTTGTTGCTACATGAACAGACAGACAGCCCAACATACAACGGACACAGGGACAGTGGTAGACTTGTTATTAATCTACGAATTTCCTTACAGTAACCCCCGCTTCCGGATTCGGTTGCTGATGCCGTTGAGGAGACCGTGTCTGTCGTGGGTGGTGAAGAGGACTGCTGAGGGGTGGTACTTGCTGAGGACGACAGGAAAACAAAAGAAACAAAATATTATTACAAATTAATACTCGATAAAATACATTGCAATTAAAACTCAACCGCCACCAACAACGAAAAACAATTACAAAACCGTACCTCCTGGAAAATACAAGACAATCGTGACCGAGCGAACCAAGCCGAGAACCGTCGCGGCAGGTGACGTACACTCCCCAGTATCATGGGGGGGGGGGCAGTGTTTGTTCTGTTTTAAAGTTAACAGTTAACTCACCATGAAAATCATTGTACATGTATTGTGTGTGTAGTAACGAGTGGGTTCAAAAGAAACCATTTTTTTAAACTGTCCTGACCGACATGGGTAAAGAAATGTAATAGGAAATCAATCAATAAATGATAAATGTTCAGCTGTTATTGACGAACTCGTTATCAACGAATTCCAAAAGAGACCCCGAACAGGTGGCCAATTATAACTCAGGGAACGGTGCGATGGTGTGCGAATCCTCGTTACCATCCCCAGCCTCCATTTGGGTCTGCCGTCGTCAAAATGATTTGTAACATACAAGATAGTAAGAAGTGAGTTAAAATGTTGACAACTTAAAAGGACTCTTTCGTCATGATCAAAGCAGGATTGTGGCTGTACATGGAGTTATGAACTGACATGATCCAATTCCTGCACGCGCACGCGCGCTCCCAATAGGTGATTTCATAGAGCAAGGAATGTTATACAAAAATTAATATTGACTGCTTTGTCTCGTGGCGTAGTAAAACTATATCTCGGTGATCCCCGGTGTCATGCCAAAAAGTGTCCGCTGCCAAATACTGTCCGCTCATTAGCACATTGCGATCTGATTGGTCATGCGTCTATGACGTCACATTGTTTACGGAAGCTTGCTAAATAGTGTCCGCTGTCAGCGTGTCAACATTGCGTGCCTTGCTTCTCGCTGACAGGACGTTAACAGATAAGATCATTTTTCAACTGAATTTGCCTTTTACAATTTTGTTCGAACACTTCCTTTGTTGTATTTGATTATAAATATTCGTAACCTTTAACATTTAGCACTTTCACATTTTGTATTAAAAAAAAAAACATCACTTTTTACTAAAGTAAAATACTAATCTTTACCTACTTTTGAGATTGAGTGTTCGTCTGTGTTAGTGTTTGATATATTTTTTATTTGAAATACCAGTGTCCGCTAACTCCCCGCCAGCTACTGTCCGATCCAGCCCAAAAATGTCGACTTAACTCCCCAAATACTGACAGTAATCTCTGCCAAATACTGTCCGTAATCTACCAAATACTGTCCGTGTGCATGCATACGTGAATTGCAGCACACATGCGCGCGGACACTATTTAGCAGCGGACAGTATTTGGCACGTAATACGTGCCAAATTGTGTCCGGCGTCCACTGCGCATGCTCAGCGGACAGTATTTGGCAGCGGACACTTTTTGGCATGACACCGGAGCAGCCTATCCCTCGGCTTCGCCTCTGGAAGATAGGCGGCTCCGGCTCCGGGGATCACTGAGAGTGACTAGTTTTACTACGCCACGAGACAAAGCAGTCAATATTTGTTTTATAACACCTCTTCCTTTGATTCTATATCTGTATACTTTAATAAAATTAATTCACACAACACCTTTATTCATCATTCAACACTGCAATAAATCGTCAAACAAGAGCTGTAAAATCTTACGATGAAATACAGAGTTTTAAAAAAATTAAGAGGGTACCAGACTACTGCTATTACGTTCGTTCTCTAACCGTATTTCAAATGCACACATTTTGTTCATTACACCGGGTTCAAGGTTGTCAAGCAGCTCGCGTTTAAATCAATGTTTGAAGTCAATGTAGTCAGGGTACCAGGGTATCCATTCACTAGGACAGCGGTCGCTAGGCTATCGTTGAATAGTTCGTTGAATAGTTCGTGTGGTCGGTGAACACCGTACAAGAGTAAAAATACACTACACCATGTGACACGCTCTCGGCCAATCAACAGATAGAATCAAAGGAAGAGTTGTAATAATCCTTATTATGATGATACAGAGGGTTGGGGGGGGGGGGTCGTGCAGTAAGTGGGTGAGAGGTCATAATTTATTCCATGTACAGTCACAGAGACTTGCTTTGATAATGACGACACTGCCCCTTTAATGTTTAAAACCATCGTCATAGTTTGGAATCTACCTTCATAGGCAAGCGGGTCCACAATGCACAAAACTCCAGCTTTAAAGGAATCGTTGCATTTCCAACTCTCCCATACGCCGGTAGCAGAGAAGATATATGCGCAGTCTACCTGGTCGTTCTGAATCCCAACATCGCTTTCGTCGGACCATTCGGGGGAGTCAAGGGCTTCCCCGTAAATGCCCTTGAACTCCCCGTCGACCTCCTGGTCTGTGACCCCCAACCAGAAGCCAAATACGCTGGAACTTGAAACAAAACGGATTGTTGGTTAGTTATCTGGTTGGCGTAGCAAAAAAAGCTTTTCATACAGGAGGGGACTGGGTAAAGAAGTTTTATTGTTGGAGGAGAGAAACTTAAAGTATCGAAACATCCATGTTTGCATGTTGTCGATTTCATGGGGGTGGGGCAAGGGTTCCGAAGATTCCCTCTGCACCCTCTTTGTTATGCCACGGTCTTTATCATCATCTTACCGCAACAGAAAGGCGTTGCTAGCAACGAATTCCTCCTGAGTGGTGCTGTTTGGGGTTACCATCCTACCCCCTGATAACGCTTCACACATCTCCCTCGCCTTGGCAAATGTGGCGACTCCAGCCGTTTGAAAGTCATAGCACTTCCCTTCGAATGGTTCCATTGTTGGTGGGCAGCCTGCAAGTGCACAATACAGATGCTTATACTTTCACTAATCTAAGTAGATACACAAAAACAAAACGGTTGCTATGCCCACTGTACAAAATTTCCGTAAATTTCCGGACTCCGTAAAGTGAAATAATCATATATAAAACTTTTCTGGTAATTTTGCTGCAGGAATACGGAACAATTTTTTTTTTGCCGGCAGCAAAATTACCAGAAAAGTTGTTTTATTCCGTAAAAAGACCATTAACATGAGTTTCTAGATGTGTATACGGTTGTGGGCGAAATAACAATATGTACTTACATGTACTATATTATGTGTAGGTGTTTGGGCACATTTGGTTGATTGTAATTACGTAAATAATTAATATTTGCGTTTACGGAAAGTCCGTAAAATTTCGGCAAAAATACGGAATATTTCACTTTACGGAGTCCGTAAATTTACGGGCATTTTTAACAGTGCGGGTCGTAAAAAGAACTGTTTTTGCGGGGACGTCAAATCAAGATATATAATAGTTTAGGAAATGTCGCATAGGTACCACAGAGCGTTTACTGGTCACGCACGGGTGATACAGTGATACACACTGCATTGTCTCTTGAAGTTTTACACCGTAACTTGGCTCACTGTGTGGACACAGTGGCGAATAAGATGTCACTGTAGTCTAGTTACCAACTCGCAATGTATAACACACTAATCTTCCAGCTTCCCCGCTCTATGTACATTTCTCTTTGTTCAACCCCAAATAATTTAAAAGATACCCAATCCCATCCCCTTATGGTTTATTACTTGATATTTAATTTTGATTAATATAACAACTTTTTGTTCATGCCAGAAAGTAACACATGTTAGTAGCGTTGTTCGTTCCAGAGATAAAATTAGGCGACCGATGACAATGAGATTACTACAGTATAAAAATTAAAGCTAAGAAAACGACGAAGATCTGTGTGTTTTCCTGATTCAATTTGATAAGCTTGATACATGTGTAGAATGCATTGTATTCGAGACTCGATAACCATATCCCAAATTTGGGATTCAATAACTTTCAGATTTGCTGAAGCGTAATGAGCACAACAATGGACTTTGCCACAAGCCCCACCCACCACCCGACAAAACGTAAAACTACCATTGCCGTGTGTTCTCCGTGACCCAACATCCAGTGATAGTTTTCATCACTTTGTCGGGTCATGACGCAGGCACGTACAGATTGCGCTAGAAAGCATCCACGACCTAAAGTTTTCCAAGTACTGTACATGTACATGTACCCTTTTTAGCGGGCACAAGACCCTACGCCCTAACACAAATTATGGTCTCTTTAAATGCCCCATCATTGTTCCCAGCAAGAACCGCAATCTTCCTATACGTGCCTGAGACGTACATGTACATAAATGTATCACAATTTGGCCAGTGCAGAATCCAAAATTGTCCAAAATAGTTCATAAAACAAAAATGAGAATGTTAGAAACCTACCTGGCATAAAATGACAGCCGACGACAAACAACAGACAGCACACCAGCCTGTCCAGTTTTAAGCTGAACACACACATTGCAATGTTTTTGTAATACTTAAAACGAATAAAACCTGTCCAAACACCATTCGTTCATACACTTTTTTTGTAATACACGTAGTAAAAATGATCAAAAACCTGCGCGACGGTGAACACCAGAGGCTGGATATTGATGAACTGTCCGTGGCATTGCAAGAACACCGAATGCAGCCTTCCTGTTTTGTTCTTTATTAAACCAGGGATGTAAATTAGCCACGCCAAAATCATTAATTTGTTGAGGACGAATGAACGTAGGAAGAAAAAAAAAACACCACGCAATCGATTTTGGTGGAAATGTACATGTACTACGCTAAACCCTTGAAGAGGTACTGTATAATTTTGTTATTGTATTTGTGAATCCATCAAACTAAAGGAGTGGTGTGCCATATTAAAATCAGGCCGACCAAATTGGTTTTCGAGTAAAAGCCAAAGATTTAGTGTTTCAATGTTTTTCTTTTGCCCCCACGTCCCCTCACAAAAAAGCGAAACCGGGTTATCCGTGCTTGCCTATATGTAATTGAATGTTCAAAACGTTGGACACTTACTACTTGTACTTTAGTCAAAAATTTAACTTCAACTATATCCCCCTCCATAATTGAGATCAATGGCTACTTCGAAAAGTACCTTTAATCGTTACCCCCAGAAAAGGTCGGTAGTTAATGTAATTAGTGGCTTGGATTTTAATGAATTTTATAATTGTCTATATATATGAATTACTTTGATACTAATATGATACTATTTTCAGACAATTGGCAATCATCTCTCTTTGGAAATTGTGGTGGCTCTGAGAAGAGCCGTTGGGTTTGTTTGAATGAAGCAGCGTCTACTTCTTGCTTTGCTTCTTGGAGCCTCCCTTTGCCTTCTTCTTTCCGGTGGCCTTCTTGGCTGGCTTGGCAGCTTTCTTTGCCGCTGGCTTGGCTGCTTTCTTGGCAGATTTCTTCGACGGCGACTTTGCTGCCTTCTTGGCGGGCTTCGCTGCTGCCTTCTTGGCCGGTGATTTCTTGGTCTTCTTCGGGGTTTTCTTCTTGGGGGACTTGGGTTTCTTGGTCTTTGAAGCTTTCTTTGCGGCTGCCTTTGCCTTCTTGGCGGCTCTCTTTGCCTTGTCCTTCTCTTTCTGGGCAACCTTCTTTGCCTTGGCAGCATCAGTCTTCTTCTTGATGGCGGCTTCGGCCTTAGCTGCCTTGTTGTCCAGCTTGAAGGAACCACTGGCACCCTTTCCCTTTGTCTGGGACAGCTTGCCATTAGCGACCATGTTCTTCACGCATCTCCTGATGTGGATGTCGTAGTTGTCTCCAACTTTGTAGTTGGCTTTCACGTACTTCTTGATAGCCTGAAGTGAAGAACCTTTGCGTTCCTTCAGGGCAGTGATGGCTGCAGTGACCATCTGTTGTGGTGGTGGGTGAGAGGCTGGTGCCTTTGGCTTCGTAGCCTTCTTGGGCTTTGCCTGGGTTTGTTGCTCGGCCATGGTGATCAGATTTTCACTTCGGAACTGTACGAACCTGTCAACGCGTAACACACAGAGTATAATGCCATGAAATCTCTGCCCTCCCGTATTATACATTGGTTGCGGACGTGTGGGAAATCACCCAATTACGCACTCGCATTGCCCTTGAACCTGCCGCGGTTTCCAATGTAAAATGGCGTTTTGAGAAATTTCTGTGTTAGTACCTTCTTTTTGTGGCTAATTTTCCACTAAATTAAGCGGCGTAAACTTAGTTTTTTTGGTCCAATTCGATAGAATATGCTTCAATGCTTTGTCTTTGGTCAAGATTTGCAATGGATTTATGCACATTCAATCGGAAAATTTACGTACAACTTAAAATCTGAAAAAAATTAATCACACCCTAAGTTGAACTGATTTTTACTACAAAATTCATAATTTTTAACTTTATTTACATTGATATTTTGATAACTTATTATATAATCTCCACCTTATGAGAAATACGTCGAATAACAACATTGCTTTAAGGTGAATTTCAGGGTGTAAACTTGGTGGTCAAAGTAACAACTCTCACGCCGACGCCATGATTTTTCTTAAGTCTCGTTATTGTTTTTTTCCAACTCAAAACATTATTCCAAAAAATTGTTGTTTTTCAGTTTACAAGAACTGTTAAATGACCAAAATAATCCTATTTCAGTATTTGATAACAATGTGACTCCAAATGGATTTTCAAATATCGTGTTATTTGTTGTTTTGTACAACATATTTTAGGCCGTAGTAACGAGTATATGAACGGTGGCATCGGCGATGACTCGACATAGAGCGTTTCCTCCCCGGTTGAACTCGATCAGTCTCCCACATCCACATCCCAGATCGTTCCAAATTCCACCAGATTGAACCAGATTATCCAAGATTAATTTTTTAATCACCGCCCGATCCACGTATGTTTATTTCTTTCCTTTTCCCAAAGCATTATTTAACATTTGACAGAAAGGTGAATGTCGAATACGCTTTTTTTTCTTCTAGTAGTGGCCTCCATCAGTCTGACAAAATTTCCAGTAGCCCACTTCCCGCATTTTCCACCGGCTTTAAATGAGTGGGTTATTTATAGACTGTGGTAAAAGCACACATAGTGGCTATAATTCTAAATATTATAGCACAAATTAACTCAATGAAGACAAATCCTACAGTAGCTTAATCGGCAAAACCGACTTGCATACGAATCATATATACTGAGATTGATAGCGAGTCGACTTTAGAGAATCTTATGATCAGCTCATGATTGTAATCTGTCTCGCCGGGAAGTTCCAGGTGCGGCACTGGTCCACACCTATAGGCATACTCCATCATTAGTTGTAAAAAGGTCCAAACTATATTTCCCCACTTATTATGATATACCATAACTATTTATTACAATTTTCTCCGATATATTTTCTCCGGCTTTGAAGATTATGAAAAAGAAAAATGGCGGAAAAAAACCCACAAACAAACCCAATCACATACAGCAATAAGCGTCATCATAAAATGAAGAACATTCCGTATGAAAACTTATATCATCGAGATTTTGTTTAAAAAAGATGGAATTAGAGACCCGAGCCTGGCCTGTACAATTAGACAAGCAGGAGAGGATTTGGGGATCTCATTTAGGGACTCCCGATCCCCGGGGGTCGGGCAGCCGCCCCTGATGCCTACCCTCTGGTTATACGATACTGCTTTTTTTATCTTGCCCAAAACAAAAATAAAGCAACAAAGAAAGTTTTTCCCCCAATACATCAGTTCAATAAATTCCTAATAGAGTTACTAGACAAAATGTTAAGCCCCTCCTTGCAAATTACGTGTTTTTCTGTTTGATTTAATTTTACAGTAACAGGAGTATAAATTTGTTGGATTCACTTATTTTATTTTATTTTATTTTATTTTTTAGATCACACAACTAACGAGTTTCTTTAATTTCCAGACTTACAGTGGGAAAGGGATTCTGGTTGCCCGATTTAACAAAACACTTTAACAAAAGATTAATTTGGTAATGTTTTGTGAAACTCCAATCTTTACTGTTAAACACTGTGATATTAGGCCTATCACGTTTTTAACGACCAATATTGTTTTATTGGTCATTCATACGAACAGTCTTCGCTCTTTAAAAAGATAGCACTCTCCTAGTATGCACGTGATGAAGATTGTAAACAAAAATCTCTTCGTAATTTATGCATGACGCAGCTGCCTTACAGAAAGCTGATTGGTCAGATTATTATGGGCGCACGGGTAGTCCTCGTGAATGCGTTATGTGAAGACAAAAAACATTACAAGTTGAAGTTTTAATCAATATTTTTATTTGTGTTGACTTATTCCACCAAAAAATAAATAAATGAATAAATAAAATAAAAACATTATTTAGGACCTAAATAATGTTTTTATTTATTACGCAGATGCACCTGATGCTTGCTTACTGACTTTATAAAGATCAAGATAGCGTGTCATCATTACCACCCTTTAAAGATACGTTCTTATAAACTTGTTAGCACCAATTGACCTGAACAAATTATTCATAAACAAAAAATCGCAATGAAGTGAAAAGTTCGTCGCCGTTAAAACTCAGCTTTTGCACTAGCGACTTGCGCACACAGATTAAAACAGATAAACGTTATCTATAGTATAGTAACGAAACTTGAATGAACTTGGTCACTGTAGCTCGCAAGCCTGTGGAAACCTGTAAACAGTATGAACAAGGGTGCTTGATTCAAACTATGAAAACACCGGGGCTTATGTGCTCTTCCTCAATTGGTCAATTGCGTGCACTGGCCAATCCTAGTAACATAGGTCGCGCCTATACAGACAGTGTCTTGCTCAACTGGACACAAGCACCACGACTGCGGGACTCGAACCTGCGGCTTATGATGTCCCATCCGAAGGACAAAGCAGTTATGGTAAAGGATCTTGCTCACTGGACACGACTGGGACTCGAACCTACACTCTGCTGATCACAAACATCAGTGTTTGAGTTCGGTGCTCATAACGAAAATTAACGATTAATTACACAATCAGTAGTAGCAACATGATTTAAAAAGAATTTAAAATTGCAAAATAAAAAATACTGCAATATCCATGTATCAACACAAGCGCATGCTTGGTGTGTTTGTTTAAAAAAGAAGTTTGAAAACAACCTTTACCTCAATTTAGGACCGGCCGAGGACGACGCCAACGTCACAGTCGCCTTGGTAAACAGTTGCCTCGTTCTCGACACCCTCCGCTAAAATTGTGGGGACGAGGCTGTATGTATCTGGTTGTGCTCCTCTGTGTCAACGTACCTGTATTGGGTGAATAAGACGCCGGGGTGCCGCGCATTTGCGCATACTTCACACGCTCTATGCGCTCCAATTGGATGTGATCAACCGCAGCTGACACTACACGTGAAAAACAGACTGTAACCACAGGACAAACTATACCCTAAGAAAAAAAGACAACACATTTGCAACAAAGCATACCTTGGGGGTCCTTACACACAATGCCGAAACTGTCTGAACAAGACTTTACTTTGTAGAGACCCGTATCTGTTTCCATGACGACGCAGTTATCACGGCCAGCGTCAGTCTTGGGCTCATCCCCGTCACCCCAGTTAAAATAAGGTGTAGCTTCCCCGGGCCCATAGACGCTGCTGTAGTTTCCTGTACCGTATCCTTTATCCCAGATACCAAGCCAGATACGTGAGAGACTGTAAAAAAGAAGAAGAATAAAATAAATAAATAAAGACAAAACTAAGTAAATAAATAAAGACATAAATAAACAATTAATTAAACAAAGAAAAAAGGGTGATTTATATAGTGAACCACCTTTTGTAAAAGTTATGACGATCATTAACTGTATATGTTTTGGTTTTGAACTTTTTGTTTTACATTCGCCTTATGCACACTTTGATTTGAAAGTGAGGCCGTCGTGTGACATTAAAAAAACCTGCCTCTACAAATAGCGTCAATTAGCGTCATCAATTAGCATTGTCAAGTTACTTCTCGTATGGGCTGTACAAGTGTTAAACTTGACACTTTACAGAAAGATACACTCTAAAAAAAATACCGGTCAGACTTGACCTGGTGTCTGGGTCTCAAGGGGCCTGACCCAATTTCAGGGCGAGGCTGAACCTGAGAGTGATTAAAATGGTGGTCTTAACCCGAATTCTGCGACAGTTTAACCCATTTCTGGGTCATCTTGACTCGAATTCGGGTCAATTCAGACCCCGGCCCCCCTATTTTGACTGTCCTTGAAATTGTAAACACTTTACCCGGACAACTGCCCATTCAGCTGCAGAAATTTGACGTCACTGAGCGAGAAAGGGACGGCCGTTCCACCGTGGCATTTATTCATGAACTCGTCGAAGTTCATGGTAAGACTCCGGGAATGGAAAAAGTAACATGAATTGTTGTATGGCAGAGCTGTAGGTAGGCAATCTGCAAAAGTAACGAGTAAGAAAACAGATAAATAGTTCTATAAATAAATAATATTAAATCCTCAGAGAGTTTTCATCGATATATACCGAACACACACAAAACCACGTATACAGTCAATTCAAGAAGATAACTATAACTTGCGGGTATAACCATGGGTAAATCTCTTTGGGGTGTCTGAAAATCTCCTGAAGACGAGCAGAACATACTGTTCGAAACGTCGAGACAAAACCGGCTCTTTTCAGAGCCAACACTCCTCCCAAATAATATTTTCACATGGTTGTACCCGCAAGTTTACTATGTTATAGTTACTTCTTATTTTCCACACCAGCTTCACACACCATTTACATTCAAAGCTAATGATACAGTCGAGCTTTTCGCTTATGTTTTAATTTGCATTTATTAATTTATTAATTAAAAAATTAGCCCATTGGGTAAGTTGAGATCAACAAGTTAAACAAACCCATACAGGCCTCCCAAATCCATCTAAATCCTCTGCGCTTAACTAAATGATTCGGAATGTGGGGACTGATGATATAGGCAAACACAAAATGGTGCTTGTTATATATACGGTTTAGGGATTCCGAATCCAAATAATTTGGTGTGAGGTGACATTTAGGAGAGAAGGATATTGAAAGATTGCGGTCAACTTACTGCCCCCCCCCCCGAATTCGGGAAAAACAGTTGGTAAAATTTGGGCGCAGCAAGAAGAAATAAAACATTGACACTTTGACAGAGAAACAAAACAACCATTTACTCAGTTAAAGAAATTAGTACTGGTGGTTTTATGTGTAACATTTCGGGCAAATCGCCCTTCTGCCCCCGTAAAATCAAAGAGCCACCCTACACGCCAAAGAAAAGAAGACAATTATAGGGTTCTTGTAAATGAGTCTGAAATGAATTCCATCTCTTCAGGACGGGTACCTGTATAACGTGGATCCTCATCGACCGGGGTAATCGGATCGGGAAGGCTGCAGAGCACGCCTCTCGCCCCAGTGCAGCTCTCGTGATCCCATTCTCCGCTATTCAAACTCCGGGAAGCGCAGTTCTTGTTTTCGTCGGT
>CM021542.1:10128905-10143449 GCA_010994315.2 Pisaster ochraceus | reverse complement strand
CACTATTGAAGCTCTACCAATAACCAGTCTTGTTTGTAGTGTTGTCATTTAGCCTTCGAGAAAGACTCTGCTAGGGTCGAATCGTCAGGCCACTCACTATTTCTTTTGCACGTATTTAAAAACTCAGAGAAAAAATTCCATCCGCGTTTCAATTATAACTAAATAACAAAAGAGATAGAGTTAACGCACTGAACTTCCAAAAGTTGGTATACACTATACAGCACCATGGCCTCCGAAAAATCAAACAAAATCTAGAACTCAACAGGTTGGGGCGTGGCTGAATTGGCGGCTAGGGCTACGGCTACGGCTGGATCGCTGTGTCTTCTTGTGACCAGCCGTGTTTGTTGTAAGGGGGTCCCCTCTGGAGTTATGGCCGATGGCCTCTCATCTCATGTCATATGATTTTTGTTATGTTTTGGAGATGTACCTCGTCAGAGAAATTGCATTTTGTTTTTAAAAATATTGTTTTGTATAGACCATGTAACCTTTAAAAAAAGGGCGACCTTGTACATTCCAGGGCCTTTCTGGTAGGCAAGATACCACAATGGTCATAATGAAAATTGTAAATTTTGTGGCATAAATTCCACACAAATTCAGGAGTTATAAAAAAAAATTACAACAGTGGAACAAGTTTTCAGATGTGCCTCTTTCTTTATATCAAATGTTGATAAAAAAATCAAACAATTTGGGTTTGTACAAAGAAAAATTTGACTGGAGCGGTACTTGAACCAACGACCCCCGGATTAACGTACCGGCGCTCTACCAACTGAGCTATCTAACCCTATGTTGGCGGTCTCCCTATTAGTCGATATCTTTGTTCTGGGGTGCCCAAAAAATCAAACAGTGCGATCTCCTTGAAATATAACATTTAATGGGTTTTTTTCTGTAGGAAGTCCAGGCTCTGTGGCTCTTTTGTAAAAGTGTGATGTCATAGGTTTCAAGACTTGGTTTGGCTTTTAAAGTCAATATTGGTGTGTACTTGGGAGCCCAAAGCAAGGTCAAGCCGAAAGAGGTCGAGGTCACTTGACTTAAATGTGGACGTACTAAAAAGGGTTTGTGACAGCAGATGAAATATCTACATGCATGAGGGACAAGGAGATCTCGGACAGCTCTGTCGTAACATCATCGACCGAGGACACCACTCGAAATGGAAGACCTGTACTTGATTTCTGGTGTATCTTTGAAACTTTTTTGTGTAAAGTGCATCACGGGAATCTGTGATCCATAATGCGTTATATAAATGCTGTCATGCGTTGAAGTATATTATGTCCTTAGCAACACCCTTAGCAACAGCCATAGCCGTAGCCGCCAATTTGCATCCGGCCTTAGGTTGTTTGGGGGTGCTATGGGGGGGGGGTGAGGTTAGGTGTGACAAATTGTCACTGTCAGGGTTAGTCACACAACCAAGAAAGTCAAGTTGGATGCCTGCTCTCTCGCTAAGCATTAAATACGTACCACACCGGGTGACTCAAGTTGGGCAGGGGTCGGTGTGGGCATCTGTGGGCCCTGGGGCCGGTTCGAATACGAAATGTTCAGCTACAATTGTATGCACACACATACACACACACACATATATGTCGGCAAGCAGAATTAAATTAGTTTCAGAGATTTGTACTTAAAAAATAAATATGTAACAGCTCTCTAAGAACATAACATTACAACTCGGGTCACATCTCATGCAGATTTCTTGCATTGTTTTTGAGCAAATTTACAATTTGTAAAATCATACTTTCATGAACATTATTTGTGTCACTAAAACTTAATGCACGACCCTACTCACAATCATGCCGTGAATCTCTTCAGCTAACCAGTGGTGTAACCAGACAGTTTCAATTGGGGGGGGGGGGGGCAAGAGGAAACAAAGACATCTTGGGGTTCTATTTAATGGAGAGCTGCCAACACTTCCTTATTCAGCAGAAAGTGCCCTGAAAAAAACCCTAATCTTTCCATGTTCTGATTGAGAACAAATTTGAAAATCTCTCTGATTGTGGCAACTTTTCCCCCTATTATGTTGAATGCAATTCTAAATATCTCCCCGATTGTCGTACAGAATCTCCCTGATTGCAAGATGCAAATGTTGGCTGCTCTGTTTAATGTATTGAGACATTCACTGATTGGGGGGGGGGGGGGGGGGGGGGGGGGGGGGGGGGGGGGGCAGCAAGGGCTCTGAGCATAAAGCTCCCACCCCCACAGCCCTACCCCCTCTGCTGGTTACACCACTGATGCTCTTGTTAGTGTTACATAACAAAATGCCACAGTAACAGAACATATATTGTGAATAAACAAACCCTGCAATATGTAAATCAGCATTCTTTTATGAGTCACTTGTTTGTTCTTACTAAGACTTGGTACTATATTTCAACAAAATTTCAAATGTTGAAAAAACTATCCTGTTATATCAAGCCTTTCTAACCATAGCCTAGAGCAAGAGTTAGAGCAATTTGGGGTTGAACAGCAAAAAATTGACTGAAGCGGGACTTGAACCTGCAACCTCCAGATTTACGTGCCGGGGCTCTACCAACTGAGCTGTCTAGTCCTAATTAGTCTTCCTATTTTGTTCTTGTTTTAATATAGTTTTACATTTTGCTTCAATTGCAAAGCTTATTGAGGAATCTGTGATTCATAATGTGCTTTATAAATGCTGTTTATTAAAAAGAGAGAAAAACAAAAGGGACTCACCTGTGGTTTGTACCGGCTTGTATCAAACGTTGAGCCCCAAGTGCTCATTGTTGGCTGGTGCATAGGAGTGGTTCCCCCTGGTGGGTATGCAAACGAGCTACCAAGCACGGTTTGCTGCAGTTGTTGGTTGGGGGTACCCTGCCTATCTTGGTTATCCTATTAATAAAAAAGGGAAGTTAATTCTTAAATACTCAAGAATTTAAAGATCCTAGTAAAAAGAGAACGTTGCACTTGGAAATACAATCAAGTAATCCGAGCAAACAGTATAAAATCTCGTAATGATTGTTTCTACCTCTGAATTTTAATAAATCAAACAAGTTCAGTACTTTTTAATGAGATCTTTGGCTTGTTTTTAAAGTTGAGGAGTGAAGTGATATGATTTTGACGGTAGTCAACAGCTTTTACATAAAGTAGTACAAAATTAAGGTGTCGCCAATAATTAGTCACCAACTTCTTAGACTCTTGATAAGTAATCAGTTTGATTTCATTTGAGCAATTTTCTTTTTTCTCTCTCAATCAGCGAATTTGTTCCAGTGCAAATTTTGTCAACATCCTAAAAAATTAATATGACATCACATTTCAAATAACTATGGGTCTGTACATTTTTGTGTAGGATAAAAAAAAAATCATTGCTGAATTTGTTCAATATTTAATCAAAAAGCCATTGAATTTTATGCACAACTTCCTCTTTGGAATGTACAGACCAATTTGTTGATATTCAATGATGTCTTGTTTCAACAAATTGGTCTGAAAGTATAAATGGCATTTTACACCATTTTAACACGAGGTTAGAGACTTGTAATTTTTCACCCCCAGTTTCAGAAAGCACTCCAATGAGTGCACCACAAAACTGAGTTTGACCTTCAAGACTCTCGATAAACATTTTCGGCGGCCTGAAGTCACCCTTTAATTAATCAATTGGTGTTTTATTTCATATGACAAGTTGTAATGACTTTTTAATTGAATGATTGTAAAACTAAATAACATAATTTATATATCGCAAACATAGATTCTTGTCATTTGATTGGTGGAACATGCGTAACATGTCATACTTCATTTTGCCAAGTATTTACTGTCGTGATGCTGCAAAATTTAATATATGAGTTGTCCAGTTGTTTGGAAGAATTTTACAAGAATTTGCAGAGTGTGGGGTAGACGAGTTTCCAAGTCTATTTAGTGTTTACTGTGAAATTTTTTTAAAAATAAAATCAAATGACCAGGATCTATGTGTATGTTAAAAAAGAAAATAAAAATAAATGCATTTTGTTTGTGCATTGTCGCAGAATGTAATCACTCCGTGAAATATGGCTTTTCCATTTCCAGGGATGTAATAGGCTGTTGAAAAAAAACCTGAACTGTGAGCGCAAAGCGCAAAGCTTGCGAAGGCAAAAGCTTGCGAGCGCGAAGTTCAGTGAGACATTTATCTTTGGTTTTAAAAGCCCTAATCTGCACTCCTTGCCATTCTTTTTGGTTTTGTCTTCATGTTTTTATGATCTTAATAAAAAACAAAATTATTAAAAAAACAAAAATTTGGGTGGAAAAAATAAAATAAAATAAAAATAAATAAATTAAAAATGATTTCCGGAAAAAACAGAGAAATCACATCCCTGCATATCACAAGGCCAACTGAAAACAGTCCAGAATTCACCGAGTGATTAATTTCTACGACAATGTATTCACATGCATCCCATAATTGAACATCATCGAATGATGGAGAACCCGGTTACCTTAGCCAGCTGTTTAAGAGCCTGTGTGCGAGGAAATCCAAATGCAATAGCAAATAAACGGTCAGCACAGAGCAAAGACGATCACGATGGGTCAGCAACAAGAAGCCATGCAACATAACAACAAAAATAGCAGAGGGATATAAAACTATGCAATACAGAAAGCCAATCTTGAAGCAAGCATTTGTAGTGACGGACACCATGTTCCCCTGAATCTGACGAGATGTAAGCTCAAAATGAGTTCTTTTCTGTACTGATTTAGAGATTTTGTGTACATAGTGTCGTCACAAACCTTAGTTTCAAGCACCAAAATAGCAAACATTTCCAACATTCTTGGGAAACAACGAGCCTTTGGAGGGAAGGAATGCAGTGGGGTGCAGTGGACGGGGACACCAATCTCTCCGAGCATGCAGGTGAAATATTCATACCTAAGTGGACAGCATTTATAAAAATTGATTGAAGTCTATCATCTTTCTATTTCCCCAAGCTTTGTTTGCTTTCTTGCTATTGTATTCGTAATCTTTTATCCTTGACTGCTACCATGTTGATTGTGTTCCCTGTGCCCCATAGCAGTAATGACTAGTGATTCCGATTATACCCAAAAAGGAATCTGACCAATAATACCCTTCCAGCCATGGATTGGTGACACTGAAGGACAAATTAAAGAATGCCGCACCTTGCATAGAGGTCGTTTGTATAAAAAAAAAAAAAAAAAAAAAAAAAAAAAAAAAAAAAAAAAAAAAAACCCTCCCCCCAAAATTGAGACATAGTTTATATCACCTAGTAAAATATAAAAACAACATGGCAACATGAATGCAAGCTGCAAAACAAAAGAAACAACATACATGAATATTAATTATTGTCTAAAACAACTATGACATCAACTGATCGAACAAGAAAGTGATCTAAAAAAGATGTCTACAAACAAAGTTAGTTTGCAAAATAAACACATTTTATCATGAAGGTCGAGCTTGGAGTGACCCCATAAGCCATTTGCGACTGAGATTTGAATAATGTCTGGTACCATGACTCGCTAAGTCACAACTTAACACTTGACCCTTTAGAGGTCATTGTGGCCGCAAGTTCTGATCTACTTTCCCTCAAAACAAGAGACACAGAAAAGGTATCAGAGCGAATTGGCATTTTCCAATTGTTCCCTCATTAACATAGAGTCTACAATTCTAAAACAAAACCATGTTTTTCTGTTTCTAAATAACTTTTTCGATATTTTTCCTGAAAATGGCTGAGTCAAAATATCAACAAGATTAGAGCAATGTGTGGGTGTTTGGTGATAATTATACACCTATGAATGGTCTATAAAGGGTTCAATTGGAATTCCTCGGACTATAGAGACAGTCGCTATGTCTTATGGCTTCTGGGCAATCTTTTGCCCAGTTACATTAGAGACGGCAAATACCTGTACACAATTTTGAATGAATGCCTACGGCACAACAGTACCAGGGTTTGCTCACTTGGAGGTTGCTATACAAACAGCTTGTCCCGAATCATGTGACATCCAAAGCAACTGTCTCTATAGTCTGAGGAATTCAAATTCAAGCAGTAACGTGTGACTCAACAAGTCACTGTACCAGACTTAATTAGAGTCTAACTCGCAAATGGCTTATTGGGACCTTACACAAGATGGTCAACCCCAATCCAAGTCCTACCATGACAGTAGCCAGCTTAGCCTTGACCCTCTCCATCCTCAGTGTCTTGCTAGTGTCCAGTTCTTCTTTCAGTTCTCGCTTGGCCTCCAGCAGACCCAAGAGAGACTTCTCTGATTTAGCAGTTCCGGCAAGGACTTCTTGTTTGTCTTTTCCAACGTCGGTTGTCTGAAGTCCGACGTCCAACTGGGCAACTAGTGAGCAGCAAAAAACTCAATGGTAAACTTGAATCTTTTATTAAATATTGTTGACACTAGTTATTTATGAGCAACACAGTAGGTAAAAAGTTGAATGGCAAGTCAACCAAATTCTCCACCGTTTCTTCTCCCTTTTTGGCACATGGCCCCATAATAATTTTTTTTAAAAAGCTTATAAAGTTAACCCAAAACAGATTTACATGTTGCTACTACAGGCTACCAGAGACTGTGTTATGATCATGCAGTATTTAAAAAAACAAAGCCAAATGTTTGCATGCTTTTGACCAAAAACTAATTTCTTAACGAACGTATTTACAAAGCATAATGTGCCACGAAACAAGTCTCAAATGGACGCCAAATTGCAGCTTGTCAAGTTCCCAATTTCTGCTTAAGAAGCGGTTTCTGTGCTTAGCTAACTTTAGCTAGATAGCTCAGTTGGTAGCACAGCAGTCCAGGTTCAAATCCAGTTCTAGTATTTTTTTCAATATACAGCCGAAACTTACAGTTAAATTTGTGTGCTTGGTCTTAATGAAATTTAAAACTGTTGATTTTTCAGAGGGAGGGGGTGGGGTTTAATACTTACCTTTAACATCATAAACATAGACTTGTACAGGATGCCCTTCTCCCCGAGAACAGAATGCTACCATGTGCTCATGAGGATGGTAGTCAACATCAGTAACTGGAAACTTGTAACCAAGACTGGAATATACTGCTATTTGGTCACCTGTAGAAAGTGATGAACGTAAGTTAATCACTAAACGAAGTTAACGTAAATGATTAATTTATGATTGATCAAACTGTGTTTGGCATTAAACGATAGTTTCGTATTGGCTGGAGCTGTTAACTCTTTAATACTGAATTGTTTTGACATAAAACAACCGCTGTTGACCGAGTTGTTTGACCACTCAAGCGTGAAGCACACTTTCTTACACAAGAGAAAGCTTTCGTTCAAAAGCCATTTTGACAAACTTTAATATCACCTATGACAGCAAAATAAGTTTTAAAAAAATGTCTTACTTGTTGTACTTTCTTTCATATAATCAAAAACAAATCATTGAGATAGGCTAATGAATGTCAAATTTCTTGTTCTTTGTTTTCCTAGCTTGATCTGTAAACTAAACACTTTTTTGTACCAAACTATATGCCGCTCTACAGCTGTTTGGCATTTTGGATATTTCCACTCTAACGGGAAGGAATTGCATTGTTAATAGCAACCTTATTTTATTTTCCAATCATTGGAAAGATGCGATCTTTCTTACTCCAGACCAGTGATGGAAAGCTTGGGCATGGATGGTGAACATCGACAAACCTACATTTGTATTACAGATGGCCTTTTGTGCTCAGGCTTGAGTGCATTTTTGTGTGTAAGCTTGGTCGACTAAAGTCGCCAATGGTAAGGAAGAGGGGTATAAGTGAAGTCGGCTAATGTTGCCTATGGTAAGGAAAGAGTCAAAGACTGTCAACGGCCACAGCGGCACCTTAGCCTGGTGCATGTTTGCTTGGGCCTTTGCACGGGCCACGGCTGTTAAGCCCTCGTTCCACCCTCTTCCATTTCCTTCTAATAGTAACAATTCAGACTGACCGGTGTCGGTGTTCCAGACGTACGCTTGGCAGTCCTCACTGCCCGAGATGACAAAGGATCCACATTCTGTCATTGTGCTGCGGACGTGCTCACGGAAATTCAAGGCGCCAAGATATCGCTGCATAATGGTGAACCTGAGCGAGGAGAGAAAATCAGCATCGAATAAAGTTTGCTATCTTTCTTCTTACAAAGGATCGATATTGAATAAAAAGCTGTTGATGGTGTTTCGGAAATTATTTCTTTGCTAAAGGTAGGGTCATAGATTGGTAAAGACTATTTTGAGAAAGGACTCCTTTTGAAGTAATATGTTTTGGAAAATTTTCCACTGAAAAGTCCAACTAAACTACAGTGTCTACTTGCTAAAAAAAAACAAAAAAAAAAAAAAACACGAAAAACTGTCAGGGTTTACACCAAACGTCCAATCCAGTGATAGCGGGTACCAACCGCATCTCTGGCCGCAACCTTCGCAAATGGACACCAACCCTCAGAAATCTGATTGTCAAGTTCAAATGTTTTGGGGTGAAAAACTATCAGAACCGTGTCACTTCAAAGGGAGCCCTTTCTGAAAAGAGTTTATTCTATCAACAGCTGCAGTGCTTCTCACCAAGTAAGTTTTTATGGTCATTAATTTTTGGAGTATTTACTAAAAATATATGACCCAACATTTAAGGGAGCTAGTGCCAAGACCCACAATGAAAGGGTCGTAACTTACAATCTGAGGTCAATCATCCTGAGGTTATTGTCTCGGCCGTGGATGAGAAGCCGACGCCCACTAGGATGGACCTCAAGGCTGTTGATGGTCACTCCTTCAAGCTCCTTCTCTTTGATCATCTTCTCTAGTGACCACTGGTCTGGAGAACCTGGTGCCAAAGGGTAAGGTTCAAAATGGATAATTAGGAAAGGAATCAATAGTATTGTATATTATTTCTGGTAATGAAACCAAGAATGCCTCATAAGGGTGCTTGCTATCGTGAACCAGAAACAACGGGGTACCACCTACTCTTCCGCAATAAGTATTCAGGCGGTTTCTAGTTCACATAGCAAACACCCTTGTTGACAGGTTTCCTCAGGCTTGCGTGCTACATTGATTAAGTTCACTTATGTGGCATCATTGGTTGCATTACCAGAAATGTATAATAATAATTTGAGGCGGTAGCCCTTATCATAACAGCAGCTGACAAACACAGTTCACAACACATTGTTGAGGTCATAGTGACATTCAAGAGTACCAGATAAGATTGGAGTACAAACCAAGACAGATTCATTACACTAGGGCCCAATGTCATGACTCTGCTTACCGCAAAAGTCTGCTCTTCACCGCTATCTGCTTCTGCTCTAGCTGTGTAAGCAAAGAATGCATAGTGAAGTGATGCACGCAAGCGCACAAGCAGATATTCCTTGCTAACCTGTGAAACACGCTTACATTAACTTGTAAGCGTGGATTTTAAAGCTTCTCTGCCTTTATTTTGCTTCCATAAGCAGAGCTACGTGATTGGGTCAAGGGCATTTTCAGAGGTCGTATCTTACCTGAGGTCGCAGCCTTCACCATGACCAGTGCATTCCATTTGATGATGACCCCCGTACTGTCACCAGAATACATAGCTTTGCCATCCCGGGAGAAACACAGACAGTTGACGAACCCTTTGTGACCGTCAAGTTCTTGGAGTAGCTTCACAGAAGGAAAAACAAAGATTATTCTGATTTGATTTTTGCCCAACTTCAACACAAAAGTAAGATGAGCACTGTATCAAGTCCTGCGTCACACTAGTTGGTATCTGCTGCACCCCCAAAAAAGTTTTCACTACTTACGGCTCTGTAGCTGGCACATGATTGTGCGTAATTCTACCACAAACCACCAATTTCATATCGTTAAAAATTTCTTACGACAAAACCTTTTCAATCTGAGAAGATTTTAGTCCGAGAAGAACATTATGTTAAAGCCGAATTCAATGATTGAACCTTTCTTGCAGAAATCATCAGAGAAAAGCTAGCTCAGTGCAACGCAACTCCTACGGGCGCCTGGCATGTTTGATAATCAGTGGAACCAGTTTGTGTAAAGTTGGCATGGCCTAAAGTGGAAATATGCCAAACTTACAAACAGGATACTTATTGCTTTCCTGGTACTGCTTTCCAAGTAGCTCACTAGGGATTTGAACCCACAGCCTTTTACATACTAGAGTAGCTCGACCACCAAGCTCACAAATTGGGGGGGGGGGGAGAAGTGCATCAAATGTAATTTAGTGCGAAAGAACTTTAAGCAAAGTCATTCACAAAAGAATTTAAATAAAGGCATGCAAAACGACCGCGTCCATCTCTTAGAGTCCGTTTACCTCTCCAGTTTGGGCGTCGTTCTTCGCATTCCACACTCTAAGAACGTGATCATAGCCACCGCTGACCACCAGATGATCGGCCTGCGGGTGGAACTTAGCTGTGTAGACAAACGCTGGATGAGGGAACACCTTCTCAGCAGCGCTGTCGGGGTTGTCCAGATTCCAGATTCGGGCTGTGCCGTCCGACGATGCGGAGAGCACCACATTATCGTTGGCTGCCCAACAGAGGTCGTAGATCAGGCTGTAGTGACCGGGGAATTTGCATTTGAATCTTCCGGATGGGATCTGTGTTATGAGAAGGAGTTGTTGAGTTTGTCCGAATCCGAAATTGTTCAGTCCAAATCGTTGGCACACTTCCCTCTGTTTGATGGAATTACTACCGTACACCCAATGGGTCTAGGTATACCAATCCCATCAGGGTCCCATATTTAAAGGATTCGGTACTCACCTCATAAACTATGATTGGGTATCCCTCCCTGTCCTTGCATCCACATGCTAGAAATCTAGAATCAAATTTAGGAAGAAAAAAAAACCCCACATATAAAATGTTTACATTTACAAGAAATGAAACCAATAATGAACAATGGCCTGCACTCACACACAATGGGCAGCCCACACAACAACTTTGGGCGCTCCGACTATTGTTCTCCTTTCAGAAGAACCAATCAGAGCAGTGCTGACTCTACACTGAAACCTCTGAACCCCCTATAAAGAGACCAGCAACTCAAACACTCTTCAGTCTCCCGACTATGACTAGAGCAGGCCAGTCGAAATGTTGAGACCAAACAGAACTCACTGCGAGAAGTCCCCTGATCCACTAAGCGACAGTAATCCCGGCTGATTTCCTACCTTTCGCCCAGACAGTAATTTGTAAGCTGGACAGTTCTTTTCAGAACTAAGTAGTCTCCGAAATTTTGAAATCTACTTCGCGGCAGTAGAATAAAAAGTAAGACAAGTTCGCAAAGACCAAAATCTACACAGCAAAGTAGATTTATACACATGGTGTTATCGCAAACTGAACACACAATGTCAAGCTCAACTCTTGAGATTTTAATGCGAGTGTAACACAATTAAAATACTTGATATTTATTATTAAAAAGTTGCATCCCCTTAAGGTGATCCCGTGGCTGTCACTTCCCAGGTTGTATCGTAAACTTGGGTGTGATCCCTGGCTACACGGCAGCTAACGGTTGAATGGCTTCTGACTGGCACCCCGAACAAAGATATTGACTAATAGGGAGACCGCCAACATAGGGCTGGATAGCTCAGTTGGTAGAGCGCCGGCACGTTAATCCGGAGGTCGTTGGTTCAAGTCCAGCTCCAGTCAATTTTTCTTTGTTCAAACCCAAACAATTAAAATAGTTATATAAATTAAAAAGGGAAAAAAGAAAAAGAAAATGTTTTCTCACCAGTGTGTGACAATTTCTTACCTTCCACTAGGAGAAAACTTGATGACTAAGCACCCTTTCTTGTCACCAGCTAGAGTCAGACTTGGCTTGTTTGGAATGCGACACATCTGACCCTGAAGGCGTGACCAATTTGTTGGCGCTTTCTTCTTACTACAAATGTAGAAGGAACAAAAAGATTTTCAAATTTTGCTTAGCGTTTAACAATTGTAAATACACATCTGGGATTGGACAACATGATTAATAACCAAATGTTACCTTGGAACAATGATTGATAGTCTTGAGTGATTACCTTGGTGATAACAGCGCAATTCGCAGCCCTTCTATTTAACGATAAGTTGTAATGGTTTCTTTTTATAATTTTCTTGTTTTTATGAGATATCGGCATATCGCTTTACATCACAAAGCCGGACGGCCACTTCAAGATGAGGGCTACACGGCTGTCGACCCAAATCAACTGCCACCAGGGGCACGTAGCCATCTACTCATAGGGCTGCAGCAGGGTTACCCCTTTCAAAGTACGTAAGGATGTAGGCATGGGTATCATCCATCTCTTACATGCATTACAAGACCAACAGCACAATGAAGGACAAAGCAATTATGGTTAAGGATCTTGCTCAAAGACACAACAACCATGACTGGGACTTGAACCCACACTCTGACAACATCTGAACTGAAGTCCGGTGCACTAGAACACTCGGCCGGGGCACTCTATCAACCCACCCAATTCATCTGACATTGTCACAACGACATATCACTCCCAAAATGGCAGATCATGGGCAGAGAGTAGCGTCAGTGCCAGGGATCAATACATGTACACCTTTAGTCTTAATGTTTCTGTTGAAAGATTGAGTCCTCGTTAGATTTATGGGGTTGACGCCTTTGTAGGTTCACACAAGATTGAAACAACTATTTATGAAGAAGCCAGGTTTAATCCAGTCTGAAAACAACGCCCTCTTTTGGCAGGTATAAACACAGGTATAATTGTTACAATTTCAGGCTTACCTCATGCCTTGTTTATTCCCCCAGTTGATTGACTGCTTCAGTTCATTGTATGTCATTTTACCTTGCTCCTGCAAAACAAATAAAACAAGAATTGAATCGTCCAAGCAATGCTGTCTTCATTGGTTAATCTAGCAGTGTCACTGGCCGATTAAATCAGCCTAAATTAGGACTGTGTCTTCATGAACGATCTTAATGTTTTATTCCAAAGCCACTTTGTCAAAAAAGGTTCTTTAGGAATTGTTTCAAAAGTCAGATTGGTAGGAACTGTGGATCAGTTAAGTGTTGCATTTCAGTAGTATGTCTGCGGACTCAGGGTTTGCCCTTACCTTATTTAGTGACTGGCCAGCAGGACAAGTCAGGCCGTGTCCGAAACGGCGACTTCGGCTACAGCTACGGCTAGAATGCCAGCATCTGCCTATTCTTTAACACTGGCAGACGCGCTGATCTAGCCGTAGCTGTAGCCGAAGTCGCCGTTTCGGACACGGCCTCAGCTTGGCATTTCACTAGTCCACCAGCTTTTTCACTGGTCCATATTTCAAATGAAAGTGGGATTCTTTTCAACAATGAACTAGCCGGTCGGACCACTTGGAGAGATTTTTGACTGGTCATCTGGTGTTTATAACTAGCAATTGGCCAGGGGACCAGTGTTAAGGGAGGCTGCTGGGACTTTTTTTCTCAGCATTCCTCAGGGTAGCGCTGAGTATACAGTGCTTACTACTCACCAGTGCTGGGTATAACCAAAATATTAATATTTCAGGGGATTTACAGACTCTCTTTACCACTACAAACAGAAAACTGAGGTTTCAAAACGGTGCCCTCTCCCCCCCCCGACAGCACAATCACATCTTTGAAAACCGTTTGAAAGTAAAAGGAAAAGTGTGAAATCACATCGCTCCCCGGCCTCGTTTTACCTCCTGGGTTGCAAAGAGGGAACGAACTGCCGGCTGAACCTTGTCTGGTGTCTTGACTGCTTTGACTGTGACGTAGAGTGTTGACGGGTAAGGTTGGCGAGTTGTGTTCAGCCACCACTGGTAAACCTACGGAATTTGGATTAAAACAAAAATACTCAATTGTAATCCAGCGCCAGAATTTCTTATCACAGATCTAGGAATTTGAGTACATACCTTTATTATGTTACCACTATAGTTGTCATGTTCCCAGAGTCCAATAGCAGTAATTAATAGCAATTCTCAAGATCCCAGACTTGTGTTGCCCTACAGCCTCAGTTTAGTTTATAATGATTTAAATGGCTGCCCGTTAAAGTTGTTAGCCACTGGTTGCTTCAAGATCAACAACACAGAGATTATGCCTATATGGTCAACTACCGCATGCCATCAGAATGTTCTCTTTCAAAAACCAATAATGTAACATCCCTCTAAAAAGGCATACTGCTGTAGTTTGTTTATAATAATAAAAAATACATTCTCTAGGCACAGCAGGACTTTGTGTTTTTCTATTTTGCATGAAACAGCTGAGAAACAAAAAACGAGGAAATCAGCATAGCATTTGTTTAAAATGCAGTGCTATACAAACAACATAACTTTCAAAGGAGATTTGTTTATTTTGTCTTTTTTTGGACTAAAGCCTGGCTCATACTTCATGCTAATGCGAATGGAAAGAGAATTACGTGAGGCAAACAATCACGATCGCGCTGTTTTCCCAATTGTGACGCAAGGAAGTTCACTTCGCTTTTCGCAAATCGCGTGAAAGTATGAACCGGGCTCTAGTGAAGTATTGGACAAATTTTTCTTACATCGAGCTGGCCAGGCTTGGCCTTGTAGCTGAACGGTGGATGGAATAACTGTAAGCGAACTTTCTTGTCTGTGTTCGGACTCCCATTAGCACCAACCACCTAAAAGAAAAGACATTTAAACATTGTTTATATCACAATGAATCTTGGACATCTGCTCTGGAATGCAAGGGGTCGTGGGTCTGAACCCCAAGTGAGTAGGAAGGT
>CM021542.1:10062351-10073553 GCA_010994315.2 Pisaster ochraceus | reverse complement strand
TTTTTCTCTTTATAATGAATAAACACAATAAGTAGGCCAACATTATTGTATTTCTAGTAATGAAACCAAGGATGTACCATAAGTGAAATACTGTAGCTCGCAAGCCTGGGGAAACCTGTAAACAAGGGCGCTTGCTACGTGAACCAGAAGCACCTGGGTTAACATCCGTACTGTTCACGATGAGAGTTCTGGGTTCTTTTATGTGCACTACCAATCCCAAGTACTTGGGACCTACGGCTTATTCTGTTCCATCTGAAGGACAAATGACTTAAAGTGCCACGACCGGGACTCGAACCCGCACACTATGCTGATCAGAAACACAAGAGCTTGAGTCCGGTGCTCCTAAAAACCGCTCGGCCACGACATTCAAAGTATTGTCTGAAGCTTTGCACGGTGTGGACGATTGGAAGTAACTATAACCAGTAAACTTGCGGGTTAAACCACGAATAAGTCTCTTTTTGGGAGGAGTGTTGGCTCTGGAAAGAGCCGTCGGGTGGTCTCGACGTTTCAATGCTTCTAAATGAAGATGAACAAAGTATACTGTTCGAAATACTCAAGACCACAACTTCTCAGAGACAACACCCCCATAAGATATTTAACATGGTTGAACCCGCAAGTTTGTTAGTAGCATTTATTTCCTGGAGGTCGCAATCTGTCACAGGTTTGTTTCCTTGCTTATACTTTATTCTCACTTCAGTTATCATAGACCCGCGTGCATGTGCATGTCAACAATTTTTGACGATGGTTTTCTTAATCAACAATTTTCATAGGATTTCCAACTTTTGTTTCGTTTGGTCAGGGAAAGGACAAGGAAGTCACCATCTATGTTACAGACTTCTTCACGCTGTCTAGCGCCCTCATCGGTCAGTTTGACTGCATTTGGGATCGAGGCTCACTGGCTGCTATCAACCCAGAAGACAGAGAAAGGTACACGCATGCGCAAGCAGTAGCTTTGAATGATAAAGTTGATAACCTTTGCTAGATGTGATTATGTGTACCTCAATTTGGGATAAAAGCAAATTTTTGACATTGAACTTAGTAGAATTCGCACACAACGCTACAGTAAACTCATTGATTCATCGGCTAGTAGAATGTAATGCTAAATCTTAAATTTTATTATTTTTTTTATTTTTTTTTATCATAACTAAATACAGCCTTATTTTTGTATGAGTGTTTTTACGGTTCATAAACGAGCATTTCAATGTTGTTACTTTGCGGCGTTCTGTGTATGTTAAGCTTTTTGTACTGTCTGAAAGGCTACACGAATTCCCCCTGGTCAGAACTTTAAAGTTTTAGCTATCTGTCTGTCAGGCTGTCCGTTGGCTGGGTGTTGGGCTGTCGGACTGTCTATCTGTCTGTCTGCCGGGCTGTCTATCTGTCTGTCTACATCTGTCTGTCTCTCTATAGCCGATGAGTCAATAAGTTTACTGTAGCGTTGTGTGCGAATTCTACTAAGTTCAATGTCAAAAATGTTCTTTTAAAATAAAACATTTTGTTTTCAGTCCAATGAAACCCTTGCTCAATGCAAATCCTAGGGGTCTTTGGTAATCGTTTGGAGCCAGTTTGTGTGAAGGGGGCGTGGCGCACAGCGGAACTACGTCACAGGATAACGCATCATTGTTGTGATGATGACGTCAGGTGAATTGAATCAACACGTGTAAATTGGTTAAACACATGATGGCATTTCTCGTCCTCCCTAATTGATTTCGAAAGCGAGTCTCATGTTTTTTTTGCTGGGTTTGGTATCAGTCATTTCCAATTCATCCAAGCTCAGACAATGCTTTGTTGTGATGAAAGTGAAACTCTATGCCTACACGATGGAAGTACGTCACATAGGTAGCAGTACATCCTGACACTGACACAGTTGAACATGTGTTATACAATTTAAGGCTGTGACGTCATGATGATCAAATTAAGGACTCTGGCTTAGCCCTGGCGGCCTTCTACTTTCGTATTTTACTACAGCGACAGCTCAGAGGAAGAGTAATGTATATAGGGCTAGACTGTGGCTGGGCATGGGATTTATGAACTGTCACCCAGTTACTGCAAGCGAGCGCCCTCCCCCGTATCAAATGGAGAGCATAATTCCACGCACAGTTACAGGCCTGCTTTGATCATGACGTCACAGCACCTTTAACTCAGCCTAATAACAGTCGGTTCTCCTTGACATTATTTGACTTTTGACGAAATGTGATTTCCGAAACGTGAGTTAGGCTTTTTGTATGTAATTCTCAATACTGTACCATTAAACAAAAAATCGCATTCTTCCTAAGGCATGTTTCAACAAGTTGTTATTATTTTTTTAAAGTTTGTAGAATTGCAAAACTTGACTCGAGGCCAAAGGAAACAAAAGTTCAACCCTAATTTAAAATCTTCTTGGAAATTCCTTAAAACGTTGTCTTGAAAAAGTGAAGCGTGTCAAAATTAAGCCTGTTTTTAACATTAATGTGTTCATGTCTTTGTTATTTAGATATCGTGACGTCATCGTTGACGTATTGAAGCCCAGCGGCCGTTATCTTCTAGATATATTTGAAGTCCCACACGATGTCTTTTGTGGCCCGCCACACAGCCTCGACCCCGAAGAGCTCAAATTACTCTACGGTAAGAAATCGATAAGATGCATCAACATTTTGAGGATAAAAAACAACAACAAACAAACAAACAAATAAACAATCAAGCAAAAAGAAAAAAAATGCCATTTTAACAGAATCACTATGTCTCTTCTTTCTGTTTTGTTGGCCTTTAGTTGTTCTGTGATTTTTCTAATGGTCTTTAATGGATTTTGTGTGTATGTCTGTGCAATTTTCTTGCCTTAACATTTTTGTTTTTTGGTTCAATTTTTGTTTGTAATTTGCTTACTTTTCCCGGGATTTGGGAGACGCACGCCCATTGGCGACCGTCACATTTTTAACTTGTATGCTTTCCTGGGCATCCTACTGTTGTTTAATGTAAGTTTTTTTAAATGTTTGTACATGTACTTGCAAATTTTTTGCCCGAATTAATTAATACTATTATTATTATTAAGGTAACTTGTTTTGCAGAAATTGCGATTAATCCCGATAAGATTGAAATATTTAGTTATTCTTAAGTTCTTTTTTTTCTTCATCAGGTTTAATCGACTTTTCAAATTACCTACTCATAAGTATTCAGAAAGCAATATAAATATTCATAAACCAATTCATAGTCATAATTTAATAATAATTTATTGTTCATAAGACAACATTCATTTTCATTAGGCATTGCTACACTCCTGTCCAGCCAGAAAAAGCCGCTTAAAAAAATAAATCAAATATCACAGCGCCCTCTTGTGTATTCTTCGGGCTAATTTGATTAGAATAAAGAATTTTCCTTTTTCATCTGCAGGTGGATCGTTTGAGATTGAGCAACTTGAGCACGTGGACGCTATGAACCCCTGGTCCAAATCGTGGGGTGTCTCTTATTTCTACGAAAATGACTTCCTTCTCACCTGGAAGAAGTAGACAGAAGAAGAACAAGAAGGAAACAAATACTTCCGTGTTGTCAAACAACTGAATATGACCTAAACATCACGCCATTCACGTGTTTCTAAAGTCGGCGAGTAGAAAGAGATAGATTTGACGGTTTGTTACTCAAATCTGGACACTGGTCACTTTGGAATCTGCTGCTTCTGACGATGTCGTGCTCCCAATGGACAGGCTTAAGGTCACTACGGGTGGATCACCATAACCACTTGGCACCAGACGAGTGTGAGACAAGTGCCTCATTATGATTCTCGTAGCGCTGTGTATGAAACTCAAAATGGCCGCTGCGCTGTGTGAATATTGTTTAATATGTTATATGGATAACAGCATAACGGTTGAAGCATGCTGGCGATTTCTTCTCTTAATTAATTGGTGTTTAATTACTTTAAACTAATTCGAAATATGACTTTTTGGCATAAGCATAAATAATATAGGTCGATTCTGTAAAGTGGGCTATGCTCTCACCATGACTGCGGGCCCAAGTTTAATTCCGATTCTAACATGCAGCAAAGTAGGATAAAAGTATTCCAAAAAGGCCATCTTTCCTCCAATTGAGTTCTCAACATTCGCCTCGCAGTTCCAATCTATGAAAAAACTCATCCAATTGAAATGGTGGCGTTTGCGAGAAAGCGTGGAATAACAGTTCTGTCCTTGATTTTTGCAAAATCGCGTGCTCAATGCACCTTGATTGGAAATCAGTTTGTTTAGATCGTAACAATCATGTGTATTATTTTTTAGGGTGACGTCACACGAAGCAATTTACATGCAACAAGTTCCAGACAATCTTCAAGGCGATTTACACATCAATTACCACGTAATTTTCCTTGGGAAAAAAATCCCCTGTGCCAAAGAAGTGTTCCTTCTTCATGTAGTGAACTAAATATTGCCTTCAAGTTACCTTTTTAAATTGTCTCGTGTGATGTGGTCTGAAAAAATCAACCCAGCATAAAAAAAAATCATTTCATTACACATCAAACAGCCCAAACGCTGATTCCATGCTGGTGATTAGGAAACAAGAAGACATATTCAGTTTGAGATGTGGGAGGGAATTCTCAAATGGGCAAACCCTACGCAATCAGGTAGGGATTGAAAACCCAATCCACCATGCAAGGCTCCGATGCGAGGTAGGGATTTAAACCGGAGTCCGCAGTTGGAAAGAAACCACTAAGCCAACCTGATCCCCGATCCCCTGATTTCACCTTGTCAAAATTCCTCAAGCCAGTGAGGATGCAAGGTTGAGACGTAAGTCCCGACGTTTCGAGCAGAGTATACTGCTTATCTTCAGTAGATTATCCTCGAGAGGGGGTCGTCCGGGCGCAAACTAGTTACTTCTTTTAATAGTCATAGTTTTTTTTAACAAGAATTAAAAACAAACTTCTGTAAATGGGATTCAACTGATAGGGTAACCATCGATACTAAAGTTATTTTAAACATTGTATATACAGATTTAAACCCAATACCTTTCCTATTGAATATGTAAAGTGCACATCGCGCGTGCGTACTAACACTACACTGGTCGGCAAATTGAGAGATCATGGCGCCTTTTTGTACGGGGCCGATGGTGGCGTGACGCAAACACGTTTATGTTCTGCCTAGTGCACAACTCTATGGCGTTTGTCAACCAATAGTGTCTGTACGCATGCGTGCATGTAATTTCGTGGAAAAGGGTAATTAGCCAAACCTGTTCGAAAGCGGAGCTTTGCGACAGAAATAGTACATTTCTATCATATAATACATTTAATTTGTGTTGTTCACATCCACGGGAAACTAACATGGTGCGCTCCTTGTGTGTAAGTTTAAGCAACTTGACGTAGAATTAAAATACTTATTTGAGAGTTTAGCCCAATCTCAATCCACTTCCATCCTTCCTTTACACCATCCCTTTTTTCTCTCGTGGCTATAATGTAATTGCATTTATCTTTCAGCAAGTTGGACAATCTAAGTCACGTGTCCTGGACGCGTAGGATATCGTAGTAACCCGATTGGTTCCAATGGGTTGTGACACTTTTCGAATGCACGTGACTTTGCTCAAGTGCCTGGCATGCCGTGTCTACTGTAACATAGAAATATATATAAATCAGAATAAAGCTAGCTAATTGAATGGAATGATATTGATGGTTTTTTTTATTCTTAAAGAGCGTATCTGGTGTCATTTTTGAAACTCAGTTTCTTTAATACTTCCGTAAAGGATACCTATTTCCTTATTGGAAGTGTTTATTTAAAATAATAATTTCTGCTGTGAAACCAAGAGCTCATAAAAAACCCATACAAACAAACTCCCCAAACACCCCAACACCCCAACCAACTAACAAACAAACAAACACCCCAACACCCCAACAAACAAACAAACAAACAAACAAACAAAAAAACAAACACCCCAACACCCCCAACAAACAAACAAAACAACAACAACCTGTGCTGTGACCAATATTTATGAAGAGAAGATGGTGGAGAAATGTACAGTGTTAGTTGTTGGTGGAAAACACACAAAATAAGAAAACCCGCTGAGATCATGCAAACCTACAATCTGATTGTGAGGCTCATTAATCAAGGTAAGAATTGAACCGGGGGTCCAGGGAGATGAGAGACAGGCAAAGGTACCACAGGTCAACCCGATCTACTTAAACAAGATCTCCATAATTGTTAAAAGTCCTTGTCGAGAATTACTTATGGACTTATTATGATGTCGCCATCTTCCGCCGCCGTTGTGTTTATTGTAAACTAGCGACAAAAAGGCACACTTAAAAGTCTTAATGGACGAAAGTGGTCTTGCTATTACATTCCCTTCAAACCTCGTTTTCGTTTTTATTTATTTTGAATGGAGGGAACAGCGCGATATGGAAGCACTGTAGTAAAGGTCCACATGGCATATTATGAGAAATGGGAAAGACCTAGAAATTTGGAAAATTTAAAGCATGCCATTTTTGACGACATTCCCTGCGATATTGCGATATTCAGATGGCTTTCAAGTACATTATCGGCAAGGATGATGAATTTCCATCAATAACTGTTATTTTGTCCGAAGTCGAGTCGTTCCATTTTCCTGACAAACTCATGAAACAGCAGTATAGGGATGATACTACTATTCCGAACGTACGTTTCATCACTTCATAAGCGTTAGATCGGATCCACCTCGTATCCAGCGTCACGGTATACACCCCCGGGGCGTGCAAGGAGCGCTGCGTCAACGCGACGACTGGGCTCAACACGCCCCTGGAGCGGACTGGAACAACATACCTTGCAGTCTTTACAGGTGTAAAAACTCTCAGGTAAAGTAGTGTTACCGGATGATTCCTTAGAAAAAAAAAAGACAGAAAAAAAAACCCATTCCGGATTGTTTCGATTAAAGTTATGACATCCTGGGATAACGTTATGTTGATCCGTCTTAAACCGAGGCCCGAGGTTTGCCTCAAACGCTAAGCTTTTGATAGAGGGTTCAAAATGGCAGACTTAAGCCACAGCCAGAGTCACAGCGAACCATACTCTTATAAAATTTTACTTTTTGCTACCGTGGAAAGTGGTTTCGTCTTTCGCCGGTCACCAATTTCGAGTAAAGTGTTCGACTGCTGACACTACTGTTCGTAGCTCTGCTCAACTGATGACACGTCACAACAGCAGGTCTGTCACCAACACACACGGATTCTACTTCTTCATGAAAAACGCCTCCAATGTTCCACAAACAACTTGTTTTTTATCTTGGTTATAAATCCTACTTTTATTCAATGATAATTATGCACTTATCTCCGACAAAAAGGTCAAGAGAATCGGACAGCCTTGATAGAGGATGACGGTGGGCTTGTAAACGGGAAAGGTTTCCCAGGAATGCACTCTCTTTCATTTGGAGACCACACGTTTCTTTCTTCTGATGTAAATAAATATGTGTTTGTTTGTTTATAAAGCATCAAGTCAAGGATTACAATAAGTTTGTTTGTTTCTGAGTATTCACTACGCACGCTTGGTTGCTAGTGGGGTTGATATTCTCTGAGCCAGTGGAAAAGAACACGGGTCAATTGATTAGAAGGAAGGGAGACTGAGGGGGTGTGACCAACTTCCCGTACTGATCAATCATTCGCTAAAGCCAACCGCATTACTCCATTTTCGTGTACACCGTTCTGAGTCAGATAAAGAGCGCAGGCTAACATCTTACAGTGGGCATGGAAACACCATGATTATCAAGTTGAAAGATCGCTGGCAGACGACACGACAATATGCCATCGTTTAATGCATATGTGATTCGCGCGCTTTCTGGCAATTTTTTTGGCGCGATTCAATTAGTGAAATTACTTTCGTTCTGCAGACACGTATCGGTGACGGCATAAGGCTTCAATCTGGGGGATTTGGGGACCGGATTGGTGGCGTTGAACCGTGGCTGATTTTCTTGTTTATATGTCCCGGGCTTTCTACCCCCGGATTGGATTACTGATGAAAGTTTAAGCGATGAGAGGCACTTGATTGGTATTTTTAAGGCAAGTGCTGCGTAGACGCCTTCAACCGGATGGGTTCTGTGTTTGGATGTCTTCTGGATTAGAGATCTGTTGATGGCTTCTTAACCGGTGAAGTGAGCAATCTGACTGTATAGTTAAAACAATGAAAATTACAATTGCTGAAAGTGCGAAAGGGCGCCTACCCTAAAAACAAGAAACTCAACAAGCTTCCATCTAGGAAGATCAAATTAGAAGTTTTTAACAAACACAAATACACAAATGGTGCAAAGGTAGTTTCTGTCTTCAGCCTTGGATTTGAATTCGTGTTATATTTTTCTAATTCCTTTACCCATTATTGTTTTGGAAAGAATTTATTTTTTCACGACGCAAATCGTCCTCCGCTACCATCCCAACCAAGTGATGCGCAAGACAACGGATATACGACCGCTGGAACAGATGGAGGTATGACAAAGCGATTAAACGTAAATAGACCCAGGCATCTCGTCTTCTGCCCTCGTGTTTACTCTACTTTGGCGAGCTTTCTAGAGGTGATATGGTGTTTGACAACCGCGCGTCTTTTGTATACGTTGTGCTGAGCGATGCATCAAGGCTAGACCCAGAGCGCTTGCTATCGGGTGAAGATAGCGCTTGATTCCTCAATACGCACCTGGGGTAGGAGAGCGTTGGTGCCGGCCACGCACTGTCTCCTGTGTTTCTAATCGCTACAATTACTCAAACACAAGGGGGTTATGGCGTGTCTGGTGGTATGAAGTGTACGTTTGTTTTGTTGTGGCGATCAATTAAGGTTGCAATGGAGGACGGTAAAAAAATAAACTTGGGAATAATATGGAAGCTGCCTGGCGTGGTTTAAACAACGGAATCCGGAGGTGTGTCGATTTGAACTTGAATTAAAACAAGAAGACATCGAGTGCGGATCGATTTAGTCAAACCATGACTAAAACAAAGGGGGAAGAAAAAGAAGTGAAAAAAGTGAAACAGAAATAGCGAAGAACATCTTAAACGTTAATATGGTAATTATGCAGCGATGGTCATAGATAAAACAATGAAACATAAGGCTCAAAGAAAGGAACTAGCAAACAAGCAAACAAACAAACAAACAAAAAAACATACCAATGTTTTAATTCGAAATAAATAAAATGTGGAACTATAAAAACATAGAAAATTAAATAAAAAAACAAAGAGATAGAGAAGAATGACTATGCACTGCTTCCTTTTTGCTTGTAATTCATGCGTTTCCAATCAGAAAAACGTCCATTAGGCAAAATCAGTATAAATCCACAACATGAAACAATACTCATTGACTAAGAAAACGTTTACACCCGTTTAATCGCGTTTTTAAAATGCAGATATATAATATCCACCTTATCGTGTGTTGCAAAACATTCTCTACCACACACTGAAGTCATCAATATAATTGATGCGTTCGCTTGTGGACCGCGTGGCTGCAGCGAGACCAATGCCATGCTAATTTCCTCTTCCGAGTAATTCAGTTAGACTGTAAGCCAGGGTGCTTGGGACATATATTATTTGGGCTTAATTTACCCCGATACTCACTGGGGACCGGAGCAACATCTGCTCCACTAAAATGTTTTGGCGGTCATGCTAAATTAAGATTTCTGTCGCTGCTTGGGGAGGACGGGAAACTTTCAAGGGGTTTTAGAGTGGGGATTGCGAAGGATGAAATCGTTATCAAAGATTCTCCTGTGTTATTATGTCTTCTATTTATAATTTCCTGGAGTATTTCTGGATGGAATAATGATTTAAGAAAGTTCGTTATCATGGTAGCCATTTATGATGCCGACATGTTTGTTATTTTCATGTTTCAAGGGTGCAGTATAAAACAAACAAACACATGTTAAAGCAAAACACGATGTGATTTAAGGATGTCATTCTCAAAGAAAGTCAAATTTACTTAACTTGAATAGATAGGAAAGACTACTGAATTAGTTTGCATTACGCATTGGATCGCTTAATCTCGGTTGTTGTTGTTGACGGTTTTTGTTTGTTTGCTTGTTGTTGTGTAGGGCCTATTGTTTCTTTTTTGGGAGTGGGTACAGAGATGAACAACATCCTCATAAAGGCTGTTTTTCGAAGGCAGGACGAATGGAGTTGAGTTTCCAGATCCGATTTAGAAGTAAGGCATACGGTAATAGCTATATGGACTCCATACAGGTCCATAAAGAGTTCGCTAATGCCCCCCAGAGTGATAACGACCGATACAACAGTAAACCCTACAACCTTAGTGTAATTTCCAACACACAAGAGATCAGTCAAATGCAATCAACTGCATCAGGGTAACACCTTCATACAGACAGAACGAGTTTCATGTGGAACAAAAGGATTAACAAAACTCAATTAATTTTAATTGTACTCGAATACGATGACAATTACACTGAAGGCAAAGTAAATGATTTACCATGGTCAGAAAAAAATGTATTTGTCTTAGAAACTCAATTAGAAATTCAATGTCACACGAGGAAGTATCCGCACGATGACGTTTCTGCCCTAAGTTGCTTAAAGTGTCATAATTAACATTGTGTTGAAATTACAGTTAAAAAATTGTTCTTCTCAATATGAACAATGACAAAAATTGTCTGCCAGGAATGAACTGATTTATTCACGGGCCTCTCTCAAGTCACTTATAGGCAACACAAGGCCTGGTTCAATATGCGTAAATTTCACTTAATAACCCAATGGGACGTTAGTAGCAAATTAATCAATCCGGAGGTCCCAGGTTCAAATCCCGTCCTAGTAAATTTTACTCTGTTCACTACAAAATTGAAATAACATTACCAAGTCAGTTCCCTTTGTGGTTTGTGTTACTTATTATAAGTACTTTTTTTTACGGACAACAGGGACAAAATACAAGAGTCTCCTGATTTGCATTTACATTATCATATCTCGTTAATGGGTCAAAGAGCTTATCGCATCCCAATAAATAAATATTCCCTTCATAAACACATTTTATTTTTCAAGTCGTCTCAGCCGAGAGAAGGATTCATGTTTGACGGATCGACCTCTTCCCAATAACCTATCCATCAAAATCCCGGCTCGTTTATGTTCCACGACACCGAAGAATCACCGAACAGATGTTCCCATCTTTGCCGGGATATCCCCCCGTAATGGGCCGCGGTCTCCGGGGGGCAAACTCACTCGCATTCGCCATGGCAAAACCCGTATAGATCGGCCCTGAGAAAACTATTTAAAAAAGAGAGGGTAAAAAAAGGAGTCTCTCCAAGACGGTTCTAAACAGCTCT
>CM021542.1:10017226-10030778 GCA_010994315.2 Pisaster ochraceus | reverse complement strand
GGGGGGGGCACACACAGAGAATTACCACATTGCGGGGGTGTTAACACGCTCTCTTCTTGTTTATGACCCACGACCCTTGACCCTTGACGTTCAAATGGATATTTTGCAGTCTATCTGCATTGAAGCTGCCTTGCCGTTTTTTTTTATAAAACCACAAAATATAAATACAAAAAGAGTCAAACTTTGTTTTCAATGTCTGTTTGTTTGTTGGGGTGTTTGGGGGTTTGTTTGTTTGTTTGTTTGTTTCTCTCCTCTTTTTTCCGTCCATGGGAAATTATTTTGCGCTCGATATGCCACATATCGGGCATGGTATAGTGTTAAATTCATAACCAAAGCGAAGCCGAAGTCAAACTTAGTCTCTCGTCTTGTACCAAATGAAGACAATATATAATCAACACTGCACACGGGGATCCGATCGGATGGCTGCGGTAGACGCGTCTGTTTGGGGGCCAGATTTAAGGGCCCTGCCACACGAGGCAATTTGCAGGCAACTAGTTCCAGGCAACAAGAAGAAAAGGCATTCACATCTGAATATTCGACATATTTTACCTGGGGATCGTATGAATTTTTGAACTCAAGGTTTTTTGAAAAATTACTCGTGTGCTACCAAAGTGATCCTGTAGCATGCACTGCGGTCGGTTGCCTCCAAGTTGCCAGTAAAAGTTGCCCCGTGTGACAAGGCCCTAACACCATATAATTTGAAGAAACAAACAATAATTCACAAAAATGGGGCCATAAAAGATCCTTCTTTGCAGTAATTTGTGCAGACTATTTTAGCTTCGTAGTTGTGAATCGGTGCTAACACTCATCGCTTTCCATGCATCGTGTGATCTTCAAATAAAGGCGCGAACTGGCAGGCGTTAGCATGTAAACTGATCTTGTCCGTAATAAAAACTCAGCCTCGTAGCCGTAAATCAAGCCGTCTGTGCCAACATCTTGCAAGGGCAGCTGCGTATCAGGTTGTTATTCTCGGCGGTTAAAAAAGAAAATAAATATATTTTTGGGGGAGTTAATAAGAAACTAGCATGTCCTTGGAAATAGACTGAGCAAGTCTCGCGCGTGTTCAATCATTTGGCCCCGTGAAAGTGCGAGATTTTGTTACCATCATGCGTTAAAGCAACGGATTATGATTTGATAATAACCAGTCTTCACCTAATAAAACACCCAAGCAGTAAATGACAAGCCTTGAAATGAAGATAAGAAGTACTTATAATGCCATGTTTCAGAGAGAAAAATTAAATATGCAGAGTATTTTCTGCCTTCTATTATACAACAATAGATTTTCCATAAAAAAAGGTAATTTTGAAAACTGCAAAGAAAGAACTACGCACAAAGTAGTCTTTATGAATATAATAATTAAAAAATTCCATTTGGATTCTTCGTGCCAGTTATCATCTCTACAATCTGCCCATGGGATATTTTCTGTTTCACCTCCATCCCCGAGATGCGCTTGATGTACAGCCATGGTTGCAATAAAAAAAAAACACGTACACTTAACCCTACACAATACACAATTGTCGATTTGTTTTTGTTCATTGAAAACAAAAACCCTTCTCGAACAGCGATTTGCTGTTTAATGTAATAACACCGTCTTCCTACTCTTAGATTTTCTCTCTTTTATTACTGTGAACAATGACTGTAGCCTTGACTTGTAATGGTTTATTTATAAATGTTTTTTAGGTTTGCGAGTTCAAAATATCTCACGACGGGTGGCTGTATTTTTTTTATTTCTTGAAAGATCGCACATTACAATGGCGTGTTAGGTCACTAGAGGTCAAGGCTTGACTACGACTGCATAGAATGGACTCATGATAAGTATAGTGGTGTGTTTTACTGCGTAAGATTGTGAAGAGTCTCGAAGCAAAGTAACGGATGGAAATTTAAAACAATTCCGTAGTTTAGAATGTAGAAATTGAATGATTGGTCTTGTGGAAAGAACTGCCTGAATTTACTTTACTATCGTGGGTCTCAACCCCTATTTTAAGGATATCAAGGGATATGGGAATATAATTTTACACACATGAAATAGTAGTTGAATACATGTACATGTTTTCGTAGTAGCGGTTTATTTGTTGTTGTTCGATTGCTTGAAAGGGTATTCTTTTGCAAACTCGCCTGATCATCAATCACCAACATTTTCTCATAGATTTGTTTCAAGTGAAACAAAAGCACTAGCTTTTTTCTGCATTATGATACAATAATTTAGGCTTTGGTGACAATGTCTAAGTCATGAAATAACATAATTGTAAAGTTGAAGAACGAGAGAACATTTTAGAACATAATTCAATTCCTACTCGCAGCCTATCCGTTGTGATAAAAAAAAATGTCAGTAATGTTTTTTAAACGAGTAATATCAGCCGTTTTTGGATCATAAAGTCGAACCTTAATCGCCCCGTTATTCATTATCAAAGTCCCATGTTTGTATCATCAAATTCATAGACATTATCCACAAACAGAACTCCACATTACCAAACCACATTTCTACTCCAAAATTACTCTATTACTTTAGTAATAGATTACTTGAGTAAAAGATGTCATAAACGAGTCAACTTATTTTCTCAGGGCTGTGGTGTCCCCCCCCCCTCCATCTCTCTCTCCATCTCGCTGAATGGAAGCAGTTTTTACTCTTACTATTGATCCAAGGCTTTGGTGCGATTGTAGCTGCATTGAAATTGAATTAGAAAGGCGCCTGGTCTGTGCGTACTTAGTCCTGGTTCGTCCTGTAAATTGACCACAAGTCGATTACAACAATGTTGATGCGGTCGACAATGTTTATCAGAAAAAAAGCGATTTAACTTCTGTGTAGTTTGTTCAGCTATGTCCGATGAATTGACTACTAATCGATTGTAACAATGTTGATGTGGTCGGATTGATTGGGCTTTTTTTTTTCTTCACCAAAAGTGATTTCAGAAGTATCGGTGGAAAATATTTACTAAATCAAAATTGAGGCAATTCATTTATTTGTATTTGTTTTTATATACAATACAAGTTTGATTCCCACTCTATGACATTTCCCATCCACATCACGAATCATCGATTGCTTACAAACATTATCTTAGTTTTTTTTCCGGCAAATCTTTCCCGTGATCGAATGTAATAGTCAAAACAAGCCTCTGATTTCATATCTCTGATTTTGTTTTTCGCAACAGAACGTACCTAATCGGTCGAACTTAAAATGCCCTTTTTTTTTTTAAGTCCCCGGTTTCTATTATTTTTCGTGTTCTTTACTTAAACGACAATGAAATCGGGCATGGAAAATTGAAGTTTCCCACCCATCGATAATGATCGGTGCTCACACAGTCTACCCGATATGTGTGTCGGCATACCGTCCACTAAGAGCGATCGGACACATTATCCTCCTGCAAGAACAACGCGAGTAGAAATTTCCCGCGCTTTCTTAATTTTGGCGCGAAACATGTCGGCGGGGAGACCGCGAAAAGTGACTGCCTCTAGGTCTTTTCTAATGATGTTTCCCGCGGTTTTTTTTTATCTGATTGTTTTATGGTTATCTGGAAAATGAATTTTAATAGAATTGTGGTTACTGGGGATGAAATAAGAGATCCTATGTTCATCTAAACATACTTAGCTAATGAGGTCACTTCCCGCCGAGACGTTATTTCAAGCGTGTTGGGTACCCGCATTCTGAATGTCTTCCTCCCCATCGCAAGAGGGCGGAATAGGCCTGACGTTAAAACAATAAACATCATTTAACAATAAACACATTTAATGTAATTTTATTGTGGTATAAATTTACTATTTTACTGCTAAAACAGAAATTGCCGTACTTTTTTTCGCATTTTAGTAAAACAGATCATGACTCCATCTTAATCTAATTTTGTAAACAAACCTGTATATTAACTGTAATTTTTAACAAGCTACCTTTCTGGATGTTTGATACACTTTTATTCAATGCTTATTTGAAAAACGCCCTCTTTTGATCTAGCATAGGAGATAAATTTGACCTTTGTCTATGCATTTTGCGTTTTTTAATTTTTTTTTAATGTGATTTTTAATATAATTCTCTATAAGCAAGTCTTGGTGAAGAGCACCGCACTCAAGCTTTGGTGTTTTTTATCAGCAGAGTGTGGGTTCGAGTCCCGGTCTTGACACTTGTCTCCTTAATTAATAAGCAAGACACCTAACCGTCATTGCTTCGTCCTTCGGTTGGGACATTAAACCGTATGCCCAGTGTACTAGGATTGGTAAAGCACGTAACCGAACCCAGAACACTTATCATGGAAGAGTAGGGGCCAACCCTATTGTTTTGGGTTCACATAGCAAGCACCCTTGTTTACAGGTTTCCACAGGCTTGCGAGCTACAGTGATTGTGTTCACTTATGAGGCATCCTTGGTTTCATCACCAGAAATATATAAACAATAATAAACCTTCCAAAAATCAATCAATCATCAGGGCTGGGTTTGTAATTGGGACATTAAACTTGGAAATTGAGAATTGTTCATGCCATCTTAATCTTACAATTATCAATCATTCGAGGCTTAGTAACTTGTTCACGTTTTGTTCCCTTCTGAATAACGACTAGTAAATTGTGCAAGCTTATTAGCTGTTATACTGCAACCCTTTTGGTTAGGCTTGGTTTAAGGTGACTAAAAAAATGATTAATAACGGCTCATCGATTTGATTGGAAACAAGTATTTTATACACAAACATCTGTTACGTTCTAATACATTGTCATTGTTACCTTGCTAACGCACTCACCGAAGTAAATTTGAAAAAGTCACTTCAGCGACAAATGACTGAGAAATTTAAATTTAAATTTAACATTCTCTGAAATAATTTTGTTTGAAAGAAATTGTTTTAGACCTCAGAACTGTTTGAGGGTTTTTTTTTAAAGGGGAAAATATATTGCAAAGGAAATAAAATAACGTTTGACAATATGAACATTATTATATAATATAGCAAATTATTGGACTACCATCTAAGTATTTTTGTTTTGAAACAGCATTTCAGGAATTCTTGTACTTACTAAAAATAAAAAATAAATTCCCGGTATGAACTAAACCGTTTAACCTTGAAGGCTGTACTGTCAATCTCTCGGTGAAAATGCAAATGCTTTGTCCACTCTCATGTGAAGATTATTATAATCATCTTCACGAAAAAATAGAAGAAAAAAAATTCCATCACTTTCTTCCTCCATCTTGCAAAAAGTTCATCCTTCTAAGCTGATGACGTAGGTTAGCTCATGAATATTCATGAGTGATAGAAATCGAAACAACAAGAATTGTCCGTTCGCTATTTTTAACCGGGATTTTGTTTAAAATTAAGGGTTCAAACATCGGTGCATTCTTGCGATTGTGATAGAAACTCAACTTTGATATTCAAACATTTTTACACATATTTACACAAGCTGTATTTCTATTTATAGCGTCCTAAGTATTTGTCTTTTAGTTTGCCTGATGTGATTTCAATTAGATATCCTTTTCTATATAAAACAAAAATAATAGTACTTTTCCTCATTTATTGCCGCAATCTTCCTTGAATTTATCATTATTCCAGAATATATACAACTATATCCCTCCATGCTTAAAAGTCAAAATTTCCAGTCATGATTCTTAACAATGAACACAATAGTATTTTCCATTGCTGGGAAATGTTATCCTGTTTTAAAAAATATATATATTCACTGTTAATCCAGAAATATAATGTCCCAGTATAAATGTTATAGACAGTAAGATACACACATCAACGCTTCTAATTCCATGCTATTTTATGCAGCTGAATCCCAGGTGAATTCCTGCAGTCAAGACGGGACATACTCTTGGCATTATGCGGGAGCATCTTACGTGATGACTCACCGAGACCACGTAGCGCATAATCAGTGCCTACTCCTTACACTTGTCAATATTGGTTTTTTTTTTTCCTTCTCCTTTCTGTCTCCCCTCTTTTCTTGTTTTGTTTGTTTGGTATTCTCATCCGTTAAGAGTAGAATGTATGATTCGATGGACTAGGCCTATAGGCTCCTTCTAATACATCCTTACCCATGTTTGGATGTAAAAAACCACAAAAAAAAACCAAAACACACACACACACACACAAAATCCAACAAAAAACAAACACAATTACAAACTGTGCAAATTATAGATTGTATTGAAGCCAAATCTCTTTCTCGTTGTGTGTAATTTTGTGTCTTGCTGCGATACTCGACTTTTCAACTTGATCTAAATAGTGTAAGAACATGGGTTTTTTGTTAATTCCGAAAAACAAAAACATATACATTATGTTGTGTTATAGGTAACTAAATTTTCGTTGGAATTTTCCTTCACACATGTGAGACTAACGAGATTATCGTTATTTATTTTGAAAAAACAAACACAAAACAAACAAACAAACAAACAAGCTGAGGCACGATTGATTTAATTTAATTGATACGCATTTGATTACACTGGTATTTGTGTTACTCTTCCTATGGAAAACCAATAATTATCGTTTGATTACACATCGTACACATCACTTCCACCCTCGCATTTCAGTCTAACACTGTTCGTTCCTTTGATTATCTTTTTGACTGTCCATCTTTATTTTTGCTGCTCCAAACCTTTCTTCGTCATTCCATCACTATCGTCTTAAAGGTCACTCCTGGATTTTACACCGGGAAACCCGTTACATTTCACATCGCACACAAGCAGTCAACACAGCGTGTATATAAATATATTGCAAATCTTATACAGCAAATATTTCCCGCGTAAATACACCATCTTTAGTCATAAATGTATTCTAATATTTGTTCTCGTTACAGACTGCTTTATACAAATCCATCATCATTATTTAAGTCAATACCCTGGGAATTCAACCACAAAGACCTACAAATTAGAAATATCTTGGACGACAGGCTCTTAATTAGGGCCTTACTACTTTGGAACAATTTAAAGGGTTTGCGATTTTAGAAAGATATGAAACAAAATATAGTAAATCTTAAAAGTTGAAAGTAGCCTAAATCGCCATCAATTCTTCATTGACTGTTTATTACCAGAACAAAACATGAAGAAAAAAATGTTAACATTGAATTTATATTTTTCACACCGTAATTTACCTTTTCTTTAATTGCCTCAAACTTAAAGCCCCAAATATCCCGATTTGTCTTGTGCCCAGGTGCATGCAATTATTGTATTAACCTATCACCATTTTGTACATTTGAAGGGCAAACTCTTCTCAAGTTCTGCCGGTTAATTTCATTTAAATCATCTCATAATTTTTCACGCCGTCATTGGTGTCGTCGTCGTCGTCGTCGTCATCGTTGTTGTTGTTTTTGTTTGGCTGTTTGTTGCTGTTGTTGCTGCTGTTTGTTGCTAATTTTGCTGTTGTTGCTTCTGTTGTTTTAGTAGTTGTTTGTTGCTGTTACTGTTGCTGCTGTTTAAAGCAAGAGATCGGGGAGGGGGGGGGTAGAGTCGGAACATCGCGTATTTACGTCACGAAGAGGGAGAGGTTATAACAGCATCGATCTAATTTCGCTCCCAAATCTTCTCTTGTCGTTTTACTCTCCCGTTCCAAACCAGCCTAATCATGTCATTTAATGCTAAAGACCGTCTAGCTCACCGTCATCTTCGCCTTCTGATCAACCCCTCCTTGTCTTTCAAGACATCCTAGATATCCAATCCATTGTCAACACCTCATCAACCTCATCTCATCAACCTCGTCACCAAATGATCCCATCATTTCCAATCAGCATATCAATGTTGATTAGAATGGAAAGGACGTTTACATCTCTCTGTCTCCTTATAACCTCTCGCCCCTCCGTCCTTCGCATCAGCACCAAATCTCTTTGCAGCTGCTCGAACTTATTCTAGAGATTTGTTTGTTTGTTTGTGTGTGTGTGTGTGGGGGGGGGGGGGTTTTGGAGGAAGGGTATATTTATTCTCATAAACTAGTTTACGATCAACATACCATAAAACCAACTTTTGACGGTTTATTTGACTTGAACATATTCGGAAAAAATACAGCAAGAAACATGACAAAATACAATCGCAGAAACAGGACGGAGAATGTAACGGAAATGATAAATATATAAATGCAAGTATACAAAACATGAAACGACAATTGCACAAAATATTCCAAGGTTAGCCCTGAAAGCCAAATAACTTAGACTAACTCCCATCTGTGGTCCTTCAGAAAAGACAGCAAAAGCACGAAAGCAAATTCGATAAACAGAGATGAACAGACCATGCGAGTTTAGAGCATGGATGGATATTACATGTAGATATACAATTCAAAGACAATTTCATCATAAAAACTGATTTGATTGAAAAACATTCAGAAGTTGTTGATGTTTTTGTCAGAGGTTTGCATGTTCATACACGTGGTTATCCCCAAGGCTGCAATCGGACTAAGCCATGGAGATCTGGGGGCTTCAATTTCTATCCTGGCAGTAGTACTAATGGACACATTTCCTTGAAGAATGCGTTCTTTTAAATGACGAGATTTCAGGTTGAAACTAATAATTTTCTCGTTAGGCAATTATCAATTCGGTGTACATCTTCTAGATCGCTTTTTAATTAGTCAATACACAATTGGAAGGACACATTACGTTGACGCTCGTTTGAAACTCAAATACAAATTTCACAAAGAATAGATCGGATTGATGGGCCGATATCATAAAGGCTGTCAACAGACTGTTTTGATTTAAAGGGAGCGTATACCTTTGTTTTTTGGAACCCTTCGATTGTTTTAATCCAATATAAATGTAGATATATACAATGAAACTAACCTGTCAAAATTTCATTTCAAAAGGTGGTAGCGTTTTTGAGATATCGTCGAAAATCGGGAGCGGTTATCTCCACGCAGGAAGAATAATCCATAATTTTAACACACTATTTGAGTAACGTATCTGACAGTAACGCTTCTTAGATTCAAGTTTTTGGGATACAAACAGATCAACTTTTTCCATAACCACATTACTTCGAAGAGAAATGGTTCTCAAAACACTTTATACTATCGAAAGCTGCTGTACTTCTAAAGAAGTAAGTTTGTAATGCCATTCATTTTAAGAGTGACTATACCAAACGTATACCTTCCCTTTAATATGAAGCCTAGCAGCGCAATATCGGACTTTCTGAAAAACATAAATTGCCTGTTATTTTTCTGGTTTTGTTTTGATCAGAATTATGAGATGTGTATTGATTCACCATGGTTAAGTGTATAATATCAGATTTTAACTATTGTCTGAGAAGTGAATTTGATTTGAAACTTGGAGTACGCACAACACACTCCAGGTGTTTTGTCTTTTTCAGTTATTGTTTATTTTTCTATTACTTAGTTCAGTTTTTGTTTAAGCTAGTGCTATTCTTCCAGAAAGGTACACTTTTCATCTTCCGTTCTCTTCTCGCCCTCTCTCTATTACGACTAATCTTTATTAAAAAATGATTTCATTCCAACCTCAATTTCATTTTCTTCTCTTCCCAAAACTCTTCATTTTACACTTGTCAACCACTCCATCCGTCTTTCCAATCTGATTAAACTACCAACTGCCAACAGAGACTCTTCAATCTATTTCGGAGGGGAGAGGACATTTTTATTTCGTCTTCCACCAACTGCGAGTCTACCTTGATTGTACCGTAATTTTGTTTTTTTCTCCATCGTCCTCATCGGTGCTTAAGAGTGAATGACCCCCGTCCAGAAACCCACCCCTACCGTCCCCCAACCCTCCTCAATCATACTGGTACCTGGCTGTCCCCGCAGATAATCGCCACCTATCCAATTTCACCGGATCCAAATTATGACAACGCTGTTGTATAATTAGTCCTTCACCAGCAGGTGCCCAGGTCGTGTATTCGTGCGAACGGACATACGTGCATCGTTGTAGCCCACTCTTCTCCGAATGTAAGAAGAAAAATTCCCATATACTCTCACTTAAAAAAACAACAACACCCAGGCAATTATTATGTACCTAACCCATCGCATTCACTGCATGGTACTACATGTATTTGCAGTCGTGTGGTGGCGATTCCATCGGAAATAGCTTATTAAAGACTTTTAATTTGAATAAATAACGAGTGAATGCGAACGGTGGAAACACCACGAGGACATTGGGGACGGCACTGATGTTAATCATCAAACATAGTTTAGTTTACTATTATACTAACGTGTCAACCTGGTACATCTTATACATCAAAAATGTGTTTGCTATTTCGGTTTCTTGAAATACTACACAGTTATCATACCCCGGTATCATCGGTAATTAGATATCCTCATTTCAACAATAACCAAAATACTATATATATATATAGATATATTTTTAAATTCATGTCATTTCAAAATATACCTCCTATAAAAATTGGCTGTCGTAATGTATCCACCTTTGTTTTCCTCTCACACAATTTATATCATATAGATATGTTTTGAAACCCTAAACTGCATGCGATAAGCACTGTAGTCTCAGTTCTTGGCCCGGCCCGATGAACAGGCCGGTCCGAATCTTGCAATAAGCAGTCGGTGCAGAAGCAAATTAAAATATCATTTCGAAAAAAAGATACAATAATAGTAATCTTTATGACCAATGCAATTGATACATTAACCATGCTGCAAAACATTTTCTTCACACAGATATAGTCTCTACCCACTAAGTATTTTATATATAAAGACAATTATATCTCATAAAAAAATGGTCAAAAAATCAGGATTACATAAAAAAAAATACAAGCTTGCGAATAAAAAAAGAAGGTATTTTGTCACTTTAAACGCAGCTGTAGACTATACCTTTGAAAATGTTGTTTTTACAGAGCTCCCTGTTTATCAGACCAAATCGTCATCCAGTTCAACCAAGCATGCCATGCTGTGGAACACGTTTAAGCAATCCATAAATTAAGTACACGCCAAGAGCAATAACTGGAACAACAAACACAAATCTTAAAGGAACACTGCATCATGGTTAAAATTTAATTAATCAACTAATTATTTGAAAAAGCTGGAACAATAACTACCTTGTTGTGTTACATTTTGACCTAAAAAATCGTTATCTTTGAAAAGTTCAGAGATTCTACATCGTGTTTTTTGTTGTTGCGAGGATTTAATCTAGATCTGTATTCTCTAGTTTTCAAGAAACACACCTTATGATCAAACTGTGAACATTTCATCGAAATCAGTTTTCGCGTCTTCGAGAAAACGCCACGACTGTGTCTGTATACCACCTGAAGTCGAGCTGTCACCCGAGACCTAAATCTAACCCGGCTCTAAATGTAGCCCACAGTGCTGAGCATGAAAATGAAGCCAACTCTAAAAATGCAGCCCAACCCTTTTCCTAAAACAATGAAGCTCGACTTTGGTCCGGGCTATACATCCAGAAACAAAATGTAACAACTCTTTGGACTGGACTACATTTGAGTACAAGCTCGAGACTACATTTATGTTCAAGGTTACATTTTATGAGCCTTACACCCAACTATAAGCTGTTCGTACGGTTACATCTCTATGTCTCGACACCTATTTCTTTCCAAATCCCAATGTTTCGACACCCCTGTGTTTTGACACCCCTATTGTTCAGACAACCTTAGTGTATTTCCTAATCCTAACCCCTACCCTATAACCCTCACCCTAGTCTTAACCCTGGCCCTAACCCTGCCTCACCCTTACCCTAGCGAATAAACCACAGGGCTTTGTCGAAACATAGGGGTGTCGGAATAAAGAGCCGTCAACATGGGTTTCGTCTGGGATTGTGGCCCCATTATTATATCCATTTAGCAAAAAAACAAAAAAACTAAACAAAACACACCAAAAAACATAAAATCGATTATTGGGAAAATTGTTATTTTACTTGATTGTATTTCAGACCAAAATGTTTCTTAGTACTTACTGGTACCAGTGTACATTTGTAAAAAGATAGTAAAGTACCTATGTATTTATTAAATGACGGCTGGATGCCTTTTCTTGTCTGACATGTGACATGCATCGTGTCAGCACGTGAACTTAACAAAGTCAACCAAAACACATTTTACATTTGCTTATAGCTCATTTTAAATGTAGTTGGACTGGCTTCAAAACTAAAGTGCACACCGAGTTAAAACGTTAGAGTTCTTGGTCACATATTGCCCAGATCTTTCCGGCCTTCGCTCCCCAGCCGTAACTCAGGTACGGAGAAATCCCATGTCATATTAAAGTGCAGTAAATTAAGGATTACTTATAGAATACACGTCTGAACACCAGCTGTCATTTCAGCAAATATTCTGTTTCTCTCGATTTCTGAATCGTTCACGCTCGAAGTTTTTCATGAGTTTCTTGGAAAACTAAACGGGTTGCAATTTACGTGTCCAACTTATAAAACAATGCCTTGCCAATCTCTATTTTTGGCCAACGCCCAAACAAAATCTACCTCGGAAATTTGAGAAAGTGATATTCAAAGTATTGGCGCTCTCTGAGGGAGCTTCACAATAATGTCATTTGCAGAAGGCTTGCACCCAAAACGATTTCAAGCACTGCAAACAGAGCTGATTGAAAGAAGAATAAAAGCAAAAATAAAAAAATGGCAATCGCACAGATGAACCCCCCTTTTATTTTCTCCCCCTTCAAACGCCCACATTCGCGAATAAAATTGTTAAATTGATACACATGGGTACATATAAAGCACTTAAGGTAAAGGTAGCCCCTGGACAGTGGGTCGACTAAATAACAAACATAATCGAATTGCCGATGAATAATACGTGGAGGTGTGAAGGCAAATACATGCTAACGCCCTTGCCAGCACTTGCACACTAGGAAAGGAAAAAAAAAAAAAAAAAAAAAAAAAAAAAAAAAAAAAAAAAAGGAAACGCACTCTGATAGATTCCGTCTAGGGACCAGAATTTGCATTATTCATGAGTTTGCCATCTTCAGTCGTATTCCCAGAGTGCTATATGTTGTTTACGCATGCATGCTCATTGTGGTGCCCAGACTATTATTTTGTAACCTTGTGGGGGTTAAGCATTGCATTCAAATGCTAGTGAAGATGATTGAAAATAGATGGATTGCATATATTTTCTCTATATAAAGCGAAACTGCCTTTTTGTACTATTAGACTTTCGGATATTTCGCTGATGCACGCAGGTTGAATTGGACGGACACGCAGCGTCTCCACAATATATCCACCGTAAACTAGGCCTACGCAATAAACAGTAGGAAAACAAATCACTTACTCATTTCAGAGCCAATAATGATTTCCCCATTTAGAGCTATGTAGTATTTTCACCCAATATAATTCTGGCACCATCTGATATTTTTTGGTGGTACCGAATCCGTCATCAAAATGTTATTGGTTCTTGTTCTGTTCAAACACACGGTAAACAAACAGTGGAGACGGAAACGAAAAATAGCCTGGTTCCTTGTAGTGCTGTCAGGATTGTTTACATCATCGTCGTCGTGTATTCAGGAATTCAGACAAAATGGCAGCTTACATAAAAGTTATTGATATTGTATGGCTAAATCTGTCATACTCCAAGCAGTTGCATCATCAAAGATACCGATCCACAGTACCCAATGATGGAGACCAGTCTATTTCACCTTCCAGCCTCGTTTTCCTTATAGACCTTTCTTTTGCAACGTCACAGCCCAAGTTTTTGCCAACTCAGGTTG
>CM021542.1:9978343-10005308 GCA_010994315.2 Pisaster ochraceus | reverse complement strand
AAAAGGCAATAGCTATTGCAAAAGTACATAATGTTAAATGTCATGTAAGTTTCTTTTGAAATGGATTGGAAAAATACCATCGACCCAAAAAGGAGGGAATAAAAAGTCGAATTGCCCTGAAAAGCTGGGTAGTTCATCCTCATTTCTCACACAGAATCACCTGCACTTCCAATAATATAAAACTATTCTAAGCTATTTCGTATTTGGGGTAGAGGTTGAAATACTTCTCTTCTTCCCTGGGAGTTTACCCTTGTCATTAAAAGACAGATGACTACGGTCAATATTTACCAAGACCTATATACGAAGCCAAACACATCCACTTGGGGCCATTTCAAAATTAAAACATGTTGTTTGTCTCCACCCGCGCTTTTCAAAACATAAACTAATGTGGGGATTTTTCCCCTCAAGGTTTTTTTCTCTATGATTTAACTGTCGATTGAAAACTTAATTTGCACTGGAAGATGCTGGCCTCGAATGTATGTCCCCAGGATAAAGCATGTCATGCCACAGAGCAAAATGTCACCTGTAAATTGAATTAATTTTACTTGAAAAAGAAATTTGTGGAAATTTTGTTATTTCTTGATAACTTTCTTGATCCAAACTCATTCGCCCTAAAATTATTCGTAACATGATATGCATCTATAACATAGCCTAAAATATCTTTAAATTACATTTAAATATATGACTAATGACAGGAGAAACACATTTTTAAAAACCATGGCCCTCGTAAATTGGAAATTTGTTGGCGGGAATCAGTCTCGACCTTTGATCAAAGGATGAGCGCAGCGAGGGCGATTATTACAGACGAAAGTAACGGAATGCTTCGAATGGATGCATCAAACCCGTGCCGTGAAGATTATCTACGGTGGCCTCTAAAGGTCATTACGCTTCTTTGCCCAGGGATACTCTTAAAAGATTGATCAATCCCAAAATAAGACATCACGATGTTTCAAAAAAAAAAAAAAAAATGACGAGAAGAGGAGTTCGGACACCGTCGGCTCGTCTTGGTTACCATGGCAACAGTATTTGCTGAGATGTTCGGAGGTTTAGTCTCCCGTGAATTCAGTGCTCTTACAGACAGCTGTCACGCAGCATAGTGTGTACATCGTCTTTCTGGCGGGAAAACTAATCCAAATATTGATTGATTCCGTCAGGATGTTAATCACGTGACATTATTCAAGCATCATGATTGCGTGTTGTGAATTAGTAATCTGCATATCGTCCGAGGAACGGACATATTAAATGTAAGAATAGTCAGTCAGTATTTATTTAAGTCTGAGAGACCGCGTGCGTTTGCTTAATTCTAAACAACCCATCATTTTAAACAAAACATGTAAACATATTAACATTTTCTACTGAACAGTTCTATATTGATTGTGGATGTTCATATCTGAAAAAGTCAGGTTCTGAAGAAGTAACTTTCAAAAACGATATCGAAATTCAAAAGTAGGAGTTATAGGCCGAAGTGTACAACCCTAAACATAACGCCCCGTGCTCGACTGCAACCCACCATTTGCATAAACTCGATGAAATATAAACCGCTGAGCAAACAGAACCCAATCCAGGAGATCCTTCTTCATGTTTTAGCCCCCCTCCTTTTTTTATTTTTATTGTTGAGTGTTTACCCCACCCGCAAACATCGGTTCCATCATGCACAAGCAAACAGACAGCTAAGCTCCTTCGCAAAACAAGATAGCGCTCTTGATAAAAATAAATACGTACAGCCAAAGCGGCTCAGATGCCAAAGCACTTTACCTCGTCTTAGCAAACCATAGAGGTATCAAATGTCACCCCCTTGGAAAGACGAAGGAGGTCAGACTGAACACTCACTTTACATAAAAAGAAAAAAAGAAAAAAGAAAAAAAAACCTCTTTTTTCCAAAACATTTTATAGATAGAGCGATGGATAAAACATTCCCAAAACAATTGCGATGGATTAATATAAGGTTGTATTTAGCGAAAATGTAGGCGTGTGATTCAGGAGTTTTTTGTTTTGTTTTTTGCTGTGAAATTATTGAAACACTTTCACACACTTTTCCTTATGTCCTGCCCCGTTCTGATTATTGAGGCGCCTCAGTTATTACTGATATTGAACGCCCTCAACGTCTAATTCCTATTCTAAACAGATCCTTTATCTTTTTCTAGAAGCAGCTTACATTCTTATAGCAAAAAAATAAAAAAAATAAAAATAAATAAAAATAGAAGTACAGCAATGAAATCAGACCACAGTCTGACCTTTTCGAGTGAGATGACATTTAGAGGGTCAGCGGGGGAATACATGATGATGAAAAGAAGAGGGGTCTTACAAGTACGACACGGTTTAGCTGAAAAGATGAATCAGGGACGAGGTTGATTTTGAGGTTGAAGGAATCATTTGAAGAGAATCTAGTCAGTTGAAAATGTTCGGGAGGCTGACACGCAACAGAAAACGTGACATGAATTTGTACCCGAAGGAAGGCCGGGGGAGGAATGGGAACTGGTGGGATCTGCATATTATTTAGTTTGCAGAGGAATCTTTGAGGGTTTGCACTATACTTTTCTTCTTTTTATCTTTGTTTGTGTTTACTTGTATAACTCTTCTTTCTTTGCTGTCTTCCCTGAGCATCTCTTGCCCCAAATGCAGGAGGACTTTTCATTAGTCATGCCTTGCGAGTGGTCATCACAATATCTTACTTTGTCATATTTAGTCCAACTAAATATATTTTGGTTGTACTCGAATTCACTCTCTTTCCTTGTGTACTGTTTAAACCTCCGTGCTTACTCTGTGTTTTCCCTTTTCTGTTCCCTAACGGATAATGTAACTTTCACCTCTAAAGTCTTGCAACTTTTAGCCCATGGGAAGAGACCAAGCTGAAGTCTTCAAACGTGGGGGCCGTTGACTTCAACTTGCAATTTTTGATTTCTTCAAAGTCACTTGCTTATAAGAAAATACTAATATTGTTTAAAAAATAGTCCCCGCATTTGCCAGTTCGGAAGTTCTGGGATGATCGACAAACGTATTGCTTGTACTTAGTTCTAAACAGTCTTTCACAGACTCATCCTGCAACTTTCTCCTATTGAGATACAATATATCGATTATCTATTGAATTTGATCAAATGTTCAATCATTGATACACAAGCGATTAATACAAAAAAATAGTAAAATCATAAAATAAGTTACAGGATATATATTAAAGTGTTATTTTGTTAAGAAAGAGCACGTGGGAGGTCGACAATTATTTATCTGAAGAAGTACTCTTCAAATTGTTAGCTATTATTATTATATTTTGAGAGTCGTATCTTGGAAATAGGGAGGAAATTAGCTTTTTATACTTTGAGGGGGCGGAATATGAACGAAAGGATCTGTGTGTTTCTTGAACAATTGATATCAAACAAAGTGAGAAAAAGTAGTTATAGTATCACACAGACAAACAGACAACGCATGGACAAACAACGTCGTTACGACAGGCCCTCTTCATATGCAGAGGCCAAAAACGTTGGATATGAGAAAGGACAAACAGACAAGTAGGAACCGAAAAGTTGAGGCAGGATCAATAGTTGCCAGGGTTTAGAGAGGAAAATATTGACGGCAAATCCAGGAGATTTTCATAGATGAAGAGAGAATCCGTCGAGATTAAACATGGAGCCTGTATCAATCATTCGTACTGTTGTGACTACAAAACCGTCCCCTCACATTGGTGCGTGTTTTGCACACCGGGGTTCCATTTTTTTTTTTTTTTTTAACGCAGTTTATTATCGTATTTGAGTATAACTCCACATAGGTGACGCCCACGGCCTCATTTTAAAAAAAAAGTATTCAGCTTAAGGCAGGTGTTTATTAAGGAAGAGGGACAAGGGCAAGAGTTCACGTGGTAATCAAACAGACCCCCTTGAATTGACAGCTTGAATGGTTGAGACATTACCCGACATACAGGCAGACACACGGGCAGACAGAGCAATCACAGTCGTCATAAGACGCATACATGTACACCAATTGAAATGAAGCGCAACAATAAAACTCAAAATTAGTTTTCCTCCATCCGGAAGTGACGTCACTTTCCCGAACAGAGCACATCCAATTAAAACAGGACTTAGTCAATGATTAAAACTCCTGGCAGAAGCAGCAGGAATAACAAAGAACCTAGGGGAGCCATTGGCTGATTACGTCAGCATCCTCTCAATCTCTACCTCTGCAAACCTCACTTTTACCCGGCCTCGCATAGCTCATCCTCATTTCTGCACTGACTACCCTCGGGGGAATTACGGGCGATCGGTATAACTGCGGATTTGCCCGCTGCTTCGTCTGGTGTTTTTCAGGACTTAATGGACGACAGTAGATGCACGGAGTGTCCCGGAATGACAAGCCATTCGATTGCAACCAACATACAATGTGTGTATGAATATGTAGCAAAGATTGAGTGGGGGAAACAAAATCAATACTTAGTGTAGGCCCTATTTGCTGAAGAATTCTGAGCTTCAAGAAGGAAAATATTGGGAGCTTGAAAATAACTGCATTTACTTACATTATGTGTTTACGTCTTAAAACATATGTAGGCAATATGTCACTACTATTAGCATTTCATTTTTTGTTTGTTCTGTCCATATTGCCAAAATCACAATAGAGATACCACATTGCTATCCACTGAAGATAGCAAATTAGACCGCACGTTACCGAACTTACTACGCTCACTGGCTGCGTGGTATCGGAGTACAAGACGGATAGTTGTTTGTGTTTGTTTCAAGTGAAATCTATTCCCCAAAACATGTTGTATTTTGAGGATCGGATACACAGTGTTTGAGGTTTGAACGTGTTCGATTGACATCAAGTATGTGGTATATTCAGGCGTACCTTGCAAGGTTTCGTTCAGGGGCGTGCCGTGTCTTTGTCTCCGTTCGTAGCGCTGTGGTGGCCCAGTTCTGCAGACCACTTCTCTCACATTTCCCGCCAGCTCCTAGCTTGCACTTCTCCTACAACTAACCCAGTGGAACCATGAAAAGACTAATTTGCCGCAAACAACCGCCATGCGGTTCAGGTTTCACCTCTCTCAGTTCTCTTGAAAAGTGGGAATTATTACCCGAAGAAAAGTGGAGAGAGAGAGAGAGCGAAAGGCGGGGCTGGGGTTGAACGCGCCGGACGGGCACTGCAAGCTATGGAACAAACACAGAGCTGCCGAATTCACACTTATTCACCCCGGAGCGCCAATGGTTCATTCACACAGATGCAATTATGAAATATCTCGACACAAAATCGTCGCCATGATCGCCAAAGGGTCTGCTTCCATTATTAGAAGATTCTGCCCGCTGATTTTGGTCTGCTATATCGGGGAAATCAGTTTAAGTTTTTTAGAAACGAACTACATAAGTTGATGCTGCAGCGTGCATTTAGCTCCAAGTGACGATTTCAGATATAGCTCGTAGTTCTTTCATTATCCTTTGTTTCAATATACCGTTATATGAATCAAGCTCCAGAGGGCGTATGCTGGTGTCGATACCAGCGGGCTAAAGATCCAAACAAGAGTGCAGAAGAATCGATTCTGGCTATGAAGACGGGGAAAGGGGGACAAGGGAAGTATCGGCACCGTCTTGGTTTGTTTGTTCACGGTATCAGATAGGATTTTAGGGTAAAGTGATTACCAAGGTATCTTTGGAATTGCATCGCTAGAGACTAAGCCGATAAACGGATGTCAGCCCCGCTCTGGGGTTCTTAAGTCCCGATATCTCGGCGACTTCAAAGCATCTTGTGCCCCGAATATAGGGAGGACTTTTCATTAGTCATGCCTCGTGAGTGGTCGTATTAATATCTTATTTGCAGGCGCGTGCGATTAGTACAAAGGGAACCCAATACACCTGATTATGTTAATTAATGTACATAAAATCAACAACTTCTGCAGGGGTAGATTGCTGTCGCATGCGTGGTCCAGCAGCGTATTGTACGAGTTGCTCCCGTATCAAACCACAGGTCAGAGTAGGCCTACAGCTTGCCAGAAACAATCATTTTCAACCCATTATGAGAAATCAACTCCGAAAGCAACTCCGAAATCAGCTCTTGAACAATGATGATCATTTCTGAAACCCAATTTTGTTTTTTGATAGAGCTTGTCATTTTCTGTCAGCATATCTTGAAAAATGAAAGCTCAGAAATGAAAAATATCATCCTGTCACTTGTTATACTCATCCTATTTGTATTCGATTATATTACTGTCAGTTTATACCGAGAGCGTGATGACAAATGAACCTTGTAAGTGCTACGCGAGTTTTTGTTTTTGGTTTTTTGTTTTTTTTTCTTGTTGAAAATCGATTTCAGGTCGAAATATTGAGAGAAGTGGACTCGTCTTCTTGAGTCCGATATATAAGACGAATTCCTTCGGAACCCTTTCCGCACTTTCAGATTCCATTCACCTTGAAATAGAAAGGCAAGGCCTTTGTCGAAGGGGGTATGACAGAAACGAAGTTGAAATAAAATTGATGTTTAAGCTCTGCTGGCTGACAGGTAGCGAGAAAAGTGTACGTTTTTTTTCTTTCTAAACTAAGGCAGTGAGAGAGGGTTAGTTTAAGCTCCTTGCTAGAGCCAGAATTGATCATTGTTGGATTTTGAGACCTATTGTCTCAGATTGAAGGAGTTTTTCTGTATCTGTTTTAAAGTAAAAATATCAATTAACTATATATTGTATAGGAATATAATTCTTTAAATCTCCCCCAAATGTGACAGCTAAATTAAGTGAATAACCCGAAAGTTATTTCTCTTTGTTCAAATTCTCTGAAATTTCACCTTAGACAATTTTAAAAATGAAGGCAATTTGATATCTTGGATATCTCTGACTCAAAAACACACTTCGATCTAACTGTACGACATCTTTTCGCTTACATGTACAAGTTTCTTTTAACTGCTCTGTCGTTAATACTACGCCGCAAGATAGTGAATGCTGAGTCATTTATACACTATACGCGAGAGCTATAACATTGAACGAAAAAAAACGAGTAGATGAAGACAACTCGAGCCCTTGTATTATTAAATAAGGTGATCGGGACACCGACACCCTGAAAAAGAGTGCAACATGACCAACCCCATCCATCAGCCATACCACGAATTCAGGTCAAGATGGAAACCTGACCCTTTAAGGACCGTTCGCCTGTCCCATCATCAATCCACTCCCTGGGAAACCAACGGTAATCTTTCCCTTTTTTTCTCATTTTAACGCGAGACTCCTTTCTGCTGACGGAGGGTCCTCCCATTATGAGAAACGGATACCGACCGGCTAAAGTCAAAATGCAACAGGTCAAAACACCCAAATGAGACATGTCGATCACTGAGCGGTTGTGCGTCATTCGAATAAAATCTTCCCGAAGTTATTTTTCAAAAATTGAACCCAAACCAGGATTCAAACTAATTAATAAAAGGAAACAGTTTTAAATGCAAGAGAGGAACAGGGAGACAAATTGTCGAGAGAAAAATTGGAACAACTCATTGAAATGAAGTAAATTGTGTCAGCTTATAAATTAATTTTGATTGTTGAGAAAACCGAACAGTCGCATATTGTAGATCCAATGTGCCCAAAAGAAGGGCAAAAAAAGTCGTTCAGAAATAAATGTGCCAAATTGCGTTTCAAAACAAATTAGTCATTTATTGTTTTAGGATTTTCTATTGGGACAAAATATTGTACATTGAGTGCCTAGTGTGTTTCTCCCGGACACCTGTTGTTCAATGTGTTTAAAATTAGATTTTTGTTTTGTTTTTAATCAGTATTTTTGTTTAACCTATTAAGACACAAAGACACGAAGAAATGCTTGACATTGATTGTATTTCCTTAAAGAAGAAGAAGAAGAAGAACAACAACAACAACAAATAATTGTTCTGGCTTGTATAAACAGGTTGCAAGTTTCAAAAGGTCATGGTATTATGTAACGAAAACTAATCGCAAGCTGTGCACCAACGAATAATATTTCTAATGGATCAGGGAACAGTCGTAGATTTTCATTTTCGAAGATTTGTTTAATTTCCGGTAGAATGCATTGATTAGACTTCAGCAGTGCGGCTAAACCGACGTAGGGGGAAAAAGAGAGAGGAAAAAAAAAAGATTGGAAAACTGGTTTATATCTGAAGTGCGTAAACCCGATGATTTGTTCAACCGTGAGAGCTCTTTTTGTTTTATTCGCTTCACTGACCAGCAACTCGCCAATGAATTACCCAAACCTGTCAGATTGCTCTATGTGGGTTTTAGCCAATCACGTGCGGGGCAGTTGATTCGGACATTTCCATTGGCTGCCGTTAAGCCTTGGCATTTGTGTGTCGCCCAAGGGATCTAAAATTCACCTCCGTCAAAATCATCCGAGATGAAGGGTTTGCTTTTATTAGAAAGACGACCGCTGCATCGAAATGAAAACAACAGTAAAACGATACTGGTTCACTTCCATCTCAATTTAAATCTAACCGTGTCATTAAAATGAACATCGGCCAATTCCAAAGCGGCTGCTGAAACCTTGTTTTAAAAATGGCTACGGCTACGGCTATATATGCCTTTAAAAGCGCTTATTCTTCAACGTTGCTTCGGCAGCCAGCTGCGACAGCTGTAGCCAAAGTCGCATTGTTCAGACATAGCCTTAGAATACAAACATATTGAATGAATAAGTAAATAAGTAAAGACTGTGACAGAAAAATAATACTTTTTTTTAAACGAATTAATTCCCTGCTTGTTCCTGCTGGACAGATAACTTTATTTTGTACTTATCATTTTGTATTTTTGTCCTCCAATTATAACGATCGTGTGACTGGGTTTAGCCTGCCCATCTGCCATCGATGAGGAGTTGATGAGAAGTTGTGCCCAAAGAAAACATATTGACTCGGTTGTTTTTATTTGTGGTGGTGGTGTGGTGTTATGGAAGCATGTACCATATGGTTCTGGAAAGAACTCGACGTTTCGTTTAGTATGCTCTGGTGATCATCATCAGATACCACATTCTCAGTGCACAATTATTCTCAAACACTTATTCGATTATTACAATTTAACCTGAAATGATCCTGTACAGTGAAACCAATTTTGAAATGCTATTGGCCTGATAATCATTATGTCTTTATGATTTTTTTTACAAATATATTTTAGTTATTTATTTGTTGTTTGTCCAGTGTGGTTTTCCTTCGACGCTTTCAAGGAAGATGCGATCATTATGAATTGTGAAACACGTTGTCTAAATTCCAATCTAGTCAGTTGAATTACCGCACACGAATGTTTCCATTTTAAGATTATTCCCATCTCTTGGAAACCACCCAGTGAGTGGCATCGATCAATAATGGAACACATACAGATCTACATTTTGATCGCGGTGCTTCATTTGAATTTCAAAATACTTGATATCAAAATTCCGTTCGTGAATCTCTAAGTAAAGGACATACTGTAATTGTTTGGCAATCTTCTGCGATCTCCGTGTCGTTGTTAAACTGTGGACCCTTGACGAGAAAGGGAATGGTTTGGTGTAAGAACTGCTGGTTTTGATTTGTATGCCTCTTGATTTTTAAATGTATTTAAATTTATGTATTTATTTATTTATTCGGAATAGATTTCCCATCTTGAATTAGCCATCTTTTTGTCTTTGTTTTCGAATGCAACCCAAAGCCAGGCATTTAAGGGAGGGGGGAGGGGCAGGAAAAAAACCACAGTTTGGTTTCTCTAAGAATGACACAAGTATGCACTTACATATATAACTGTACCCGAACCTAGGATGAAAAAAACCCACACACGACGTCCATTGTGGAGAGCTTTGATTTAGGTGATGGGTTTAATCACTTGAAAGTGGCGTATAGAATGGTATGAGAGGACTAAAAGCTTTTCTATAAAAAGCAAATTAACAAAAAACATGAATCATTTTAAAATCAATTATCGTCGTTTAAAAAAAGAACGATGACAAACATATAGTTCCAATTTGTAGAGTAACGAGGGGTGCTTACTATGAAATACAAGGTATGAGATAAATATTTAGAAAGACAGAGGGAAAAAAAACGTCGAAAAATAAAAGTAATATCGCCTAATAACATTACTGACTGCTTTGATAAAAACAATTTCAACGGCAGATAGATTAGTTCTAGGTTACATCTTTAACGATGTAGAAACCCTGAATGTTTTAGACCGCTCTTTCATTTATTGCAAATTCTGGAAATAATTCGGCACTGACATATCTTGTTAGAGAACTTAAGAATCCCGACTTAATTCATTCTCGCAGCATACAAGCTGAAGACGTGTCCTTGAACGAGCCTCAATCGCAGAGATTTCTCCAAGGAGACACCCGATTGGCTAAGAACAACCACGTGAGGTCCGATTGATAAACGCATTATCTCCGTAACCTCATCACCCCCTTCAGCGTGGGAGAGTCTCATCTCCAAAAAGCATTGGATTGGCTGAGCCTTAACACGTGGTTGATTATAATTTGTGAAGGTTGTTTTTCCGGAGTCGTCATCAAAATCAAGCTCGCAGAACGAACAATGAATGAAATAAATATAGAATGCAGATAAGATAGCATTGTCAGTGTAATTCAATAGAAATGCTCACATAACAGCCACGGTTCCCTGGTGATGCACGCACACAGAAAAGCAACTTACAAATTCAGAATCTATGGCGACACAAAAGCGTAGATTCATTTCAAGCACAGTGCAGAATATTATAAGATAATTAAGCTTTACTGCTCACTAGTGTACAGATTCTAGTCAGCGGAACAATGCAACGCGATAATTTAACGTGTGATACATTTTTTAAGGGAAATTGTGGTGTACAAATTTAAAAGCCCAAAATAAACATTTCACTAAATTAGGCAAGCAGTTATGACTAATTTCTTCCAAGTGGTTGTCAGACACGGACAGGGGGTGTATAGTAGAGTCTATCCAACATGTCCTAATCAAACACATCAGCGAGTGATCTAATGGTTGAATGCGGGAGCCCGTTTCTCTATAGGCAGGCCTCGTCGTATTCCCACAACATGCACGCTGTCAAAACAGCCCGGTCTAAACCTCTTACGTACAAAGTTCAAACCACTAACGCTTTGATAATGTAAATATCGAGACGTGAGAAAATGAAGACTGGTTTATAACCATGGCGACAAATTGGACCCAACCAGTGAGTGCCCGGGTATCAAGTGTAAAGATTTATGCGATTTACTGAGAAGGGGGAGAAAAAAAACCAAGTGGAATTTGGAACTCTATTTTCAAGCCTGGACGGTTGGGAATAGTTAATTAGCTCTCTGGATTTTGCAAAACCTTTGATCGGTCCTTAATTAGTTCGATTCAACGCTGCGGGACTGTCTAATAATATTATCATTTCAAAGACACTGGAACTATACAATTTTGGGCCAAAGGAATGTAATGAGATTCAGCTTTATTTGAACACGGCGTATGTTTTCAGGGTTCTGTAAAAAAAGATTGTGTTTTGAAATAGTAAACACAACTTCCAACAAAGAGGCACGTAACACTTCAATGCAATTACGGAAACTCAAACAGTTCACCAACGACGATTACAATTTCATTTCCCGCGCAAATCAACTAGCAAACAATCATGTCATTAAAAAAAACCACCAAAAACATCGCCATTTCTTCGTTTTTTAAGTTATACTTACATCAAATTGACCCTATTAACTATCTTACTTAATAATAATGTGTTAAACAACATTTGTTCTGTGTTTTCTTTGTAATATTGGCTGTCAGCGCGCCCACAAAGCATAGCGAACCAGTCACGCTGCCTGCGCCGGGGTTTATAACGTCTACATACGGCGTGTGCAGCTCGCCGTGGCAAAGCGGGGCGTAGCGACAACAGAGCCGAATAGCGGCCCATCTGCCAATATGTCCGATCAGCTGAAACGTGCTTTAGGGGTTTCGCTGTAACCCTCGACCAGAGTTCAACTGTAGTTTAATATCCAATGCAACCTGTTTTGTATTTCATAATTTGAACTGACATAATTATGCAAGCGTTATATGAGCGATGACATTTTGCGAGCTGTTCAACCACAACGTAGACAAAACGCTTGATTTTTGTTATGAAGCTAATGTCTGACGCTGTAGGTTAGTATAATTTCAAAACTTGGTATTGTCCCAATTGCATGCTCATTGTACAAATGTGCACCAATAGTTCCCCCTCGTGTTAATCTCTGTTTTGATGATACAGATAATCACACTGATATAGCTGGCTGCAACCTATATAATATGCTTCTAAATCAAAGCAACAGTTATTAGCTGGTTTTGTTTGTAACCAAATGTGAACATCTATAGTATAAATAGAGCAAGTTTTATATGACACACTTCAAGAAAATTAGAGACTTCGAATGAAGGCATTATGCAATCCCTCTACAAAGATAAATGAGAAAATCTCGAGGGTTTGAACAACTCTTGATTCTTAAAAACCAAAGATGTACCGTCACCGGTCGGTAACATACTTCTTTAAAAAAAACCTGGGGAATAAAAAGAGAAAATGCTCGCTTCTGAATTCCAACCCATAGCATCTATTTATGTACGATGAGAAGATTTCGTCAGAAATCTAAGGTGTAAAAACTTGCAAATTTAACAGTAAGTTTTTACGAATGAATCAAATAAATAGTATCACTGGATGAAGGTAACTTCTTCGACCAATCTTCTCCGTCTTTTGCTCGCCGATAAATATTTGTATCCCCTTCTACTGAGGGCGTGAAATAAAATGAATAACACTTTGGCGCTATTTAATATGAAAATCCCCGGACAGCGAACGAAGTAAGTCTCGGCAAAAACAAAATCGTACGTGCGTCACAAAAATAGTCCCATGCACTAAGAACTTTTAAAGAGAATACATATATGTTAATGAAAGAAACATTAAAAACCCAGCCAGAATTAAAAAAGCATTTTCTAATTTGGACTCGATAGCGTTCATAAGCGATATTAATTTGTGTGCTATCTTTAAATATATAAAAACTCTGTACCATATGGAATTTGTGTTGTTAACGAATCGTTGATCCTTAATCAAGTAATATCCTTTTTTTGATATTTGAGAACTAAACGAAACGTAGCATGGATTGCCGGTTATACAGCTTTGCTGGAGATAACATGGGTTTCCGCCCCTGCTGTTTTTTTCCCGCCATACCGTACATTATGGTTTTCAGCACGCGGGAAATAATGGCGCAACCACTTCATGCGCTTTGACCGCGCAGGCGCGTTTTAAATAGTAAGGTTTGAAATTTGGGCTGGAGTGCAACGAATGGACTAAAGATATAGAATGCACCGACAGATCGTGCAAGCGTGGCTTGGCGAGAGCGTAGGGCCCCAGTAGCCCCCGGCATCGTTTGAACATAATGGGACTCTTTGAAAGGGCCCGCCACTTCGTCAAATCTACACTAAATTAGTCCTAATCGTATAGTAAAGAAGAAACTTTCGCTTTTAGTGTTCTAAACTGTATTATATAGTGACGTTGCCATATATTATAATACATGCTAAATGGAAGTCTAGGTGGAAATTATTTGTTTCACTTTTGTGATTGGACATAGAGTTCCCATTTATCAGGAGCAACTTGCACCTCTCACATGTTTGATTATGAAGCCCACACATCAATATAACCTTTCCAAGAACATACGACACTTGACATTTTTAGCTGTTCTTCCGGCCTAATTCAAAAATAATCACTTTGAAGTAAGTTTTCAGTTTCTTTTCATTAGGAACATAATTTTGATAATTCACACATCGGTCTTCGCAGTTAGCGTGGACTTCGCCCGGACACAAAGACAAGCAGTTTGGTCTGGGTTAGTTGTAGGCATGTCCGACGGGGATTTGATTAATTATTCACATTTTGTTATAAACCAGGCTTCAGATGGTTGCTTTTTGGTGTTTTATTCCCTCTCGAATCCAATGCTCTCTCCCTGCACTCTACACGTCGGATCATATTTCCTTATAATGCACTATTTTTTTTGTGCATATATACGGGGGAAAAAACTGAAGCCAGCGAGTTGTTCGCATCCGGCGGAGCAATCTTCTAAATCACAGCGGGCGAGTTGTGCCCTTAAGACGGTCGGCCCATCGCTCTCTCTCTCCCTCTCTCGCTCGCTCGCTGAGTGCACATCGCCCGTCCATTCTTTTGTCTCTTCCAACTGTCGGCTCTAGGCAACGTCAGCTAAAATTAAATATAATTCAGCGAGACCGGCCGAGCTTCGTGTTAGATTCCCGCTAGTTCTTTTGTTGCAGAACGTGCGCTGTATCAGCAAAATTTCATATTCTCCCCCCCCCCTCCCAAATTTAAGTGCCGCATAGCGAGAGAAACTGGCAGGTTTTCTAGACTGCTCGGAGGCTGTTGTTTCAGATATTTCGTTCTGGGTTTTTGCCCATTAACGTAAAATGCGAAATCTGCCCATTGGACAAAAAATGTACCATACGGGTGATATGGAATCTGTGATTATTGGAAAACATCCATGGCAATTTCTGTTTACATCTGAACGTTGATACAGGACTATGGTCCACCTCAATCCAATTCGCTGGAGCACTGTCAAGCCTGAGCGAAACTGAACAATTATCACGATTAGGCCTGATGAAATTCTGCAGACGTCAGCCACCTTTGTCGGCGTCAGAAAAAGACGAGTAGCGAGCTTTACAGGCACGATTTAGCCAAAATGCCCTAAACTGGAATACATTTTTTTTATTTTATATAAAAATAAAAAACTGTCCGCAACACGCCGGTGTGAGACAAGCCTCAAAGGAAGACATAAAAACGTGTCTATCTGTCTTTTAGAAATGTCACGACGAAAACAAGAGGAAGTCCTCTCGGTGACGTCGATACCGAATAATCGTGTCGAAATAATCGATTCCATTTCCTTTCTCCGGATTTGTTTGCTCTCTCCCTCTCCCCCTCTTGCTATGGCCAATAAACACCCGAAGGATTAACGCCCTCTTCGAATAACTTATACTTAAATTGCAATTAATATCGCTACGACTCATGTTTGGACAAAAGATAAAGAAAATGGATAAACCCAATTGGAAAGATTTCAGTCTATTGGTTGAAATCGCTTCCCTGCTTAATAATAAATAAATAAAACAACACATTCACACGTCATTGTGGAAAACTATTGTTCGATTCTGAAACGTGTGATACATAAATTAACTGTCGAACAGTTCCACAATTGGAATTCCGGACGTGTACAGGAGTTCAACATTTCAAAATGACATCATAATCGTCATCATAATAATTTAGAATACTAATAACTACCCTCGATCACATCGTTATGGATGTAATGTAGACTACCCCCACCCCAGATCTGGATAAGTCATTATTGCGTATATGGTATATATGCGATTACGCATGACTAACTACACTCTATAATGAATAATGAACGGCCACCATCAGCTAGTGAGACTTTGTATATTAGCTTTCACACTTTCAATTCACATCTCGGCTGATTAAATAATAATTACACCAACAAACTTCATCACAAACTTTAAATACAAAGAGCTACACATCGCTCTGCCTTATTGAACTACATTTTAAATTAGTTTGTTTGAATTAACTGAAGGATTATCAGGGAACAACTTCAATTGTTTTAATCAAAGGGTATTAGTTGAAATTGAAATGCTTTGGTACGCGTCTGAGAGGGCGACAAGGGAAGGGTTTGGATCTATCTTGACGCGGCAGTGCTCAGCAAAATATTATAATCACAACGGGGGCGAAAGAACGGGTTGAAACAAGCTGTCAGTCCACCCTCGCCGTATTTCTGTTGAGCTGATCCCAGCAACTAGCCAGCAGAGCAGGTGCCAACAGATGACAGGGACCCATTTTGAGCCGAGAAACACGGCCCGAGCCCCCAAAGCCGCAAAGACGGGCAGAGCGAAACCCAAGCACCTGCCGATTATTACCCACAGCCCATCTTACTGTTTAATTAATTTTCCTCGTTGCTTTTTTAAACAAAGAACATTTCCATGTTAACACGGTAACAACATTTACCCGAAAGTATATCTGCGAGTTGAAATTCAGTACCGTTTGGGTTGGAGATTTTGATGTGATTTTAACAGTCGTAAATTTACAGCCTGTGATCGAGTTTTCCCAGCAGGTTGTCACAGCCTCGCGCAGTTGAAATATTAAAATGCTAAAAAAGCCCATGCGGTCATACGTGCACTGCGTCTATGTCCATAACACAGTTTGGTCGTTCCCAGAAGCCCCCGGCACGTGCCAGTCCACACAAAGAAAATCACACATATTGCTGATTTATATTAGAGTTTGGCTCGGTTCGCTGGGTTTTAATAAAGAACTACAAAGAAGGGGCCGTGGTTCAACGTGTGAAAACAATGAAATGCACGGGTCTCGTGGCAGTACGGCCGGGACGAATGTACTGCGCGAACAGGCAGCCTTGACATGCTGAGGGTGGGGAGCGTAGAATTATGAACTTAGGAAGACTGACTAGCAGTTACTCTAGTATGGATAGGTCTTGCGTTTCCGGCACAGTCCATATGGCACTGTGTATTTTAGTTTGACAATGAAACAATAGCCTCGTCAGGCCTTTCATTAGTGAATGAATTGCAGTCTGTTATAAAAAAGCAGGCGTGCTTCGTTTACAAATAATGTGTCCTACCCTTCTTCCGGACATCGTACAGACAATCATTCGCCAGGTAGCCTAATGACTAGCGGGAGATCAAGAAAATGGTTGCCCAAGCTCGGGATGTGTGTCTCATGCACTGATTGCTTGAATCGTTCTGGCTTTTAATAAGGACGGAATATGCCGAGCATTGGTTCCCAAAGGGTGATTTCTGTTTGCGATGGGTAGTGTATTAGCGATTGGTGATTACGAAGGAAAAGAAAGAGGGTGAAGATGAAGAAGAAACGTTCATACTCACGTACAGGTGGTTCACTACCTTGCAGTGATGACCTCATCCCACAGGGCTCGTATGCACCACCCGTAATGATGTAAGGCAAGGATGCCCGAGATGCAAAGCCAGAATCTTCATCTTCCCTGTTCGTTCGCGATGAAACTAGGAGGAGCAGGACTGGAGGAGAGGGCGGATGGACGATGTTCACCGGTTGACAGTCGAGGCGATAAATGGGGGGAGAGTTTCTCAGCTTGTTAAGTCATCCTTCGCCCAGCCAGAGTGAACCCTCCCGCCGAACGCACACGCGCACGGTACACACAGCCCCCCAAACCTAGGGGAGGACACACGCTCTTATTGCCGCTGCATCCGTGCACAAGACAAGGATGACGCCCGTATTATAAGTATCTGAATATTCATGAAGCGGGGGGGAAACCATTGCGCCTGCGTAGGGGGAAAACAGTCAGCAAATTAGATTTGGCGTTCGTGGAGATCAGGTGCAAGCATTGGGATGGGAATAATTCCTTCTGCTGCCCCCCCCCCCCTCTCTCTCTCTCTGTCTCTGCTACGAGGGGAAAAGAAATAATTAAGAGTCTCGAGCGTGCTGTATTATAATCATCTCTACAACGAGGGCATTACTAATATATATAAATTTAAAAAAACGTCTTATGGTAAATTGCAGTGCTACTGCATTGCTAATTGTACGAATAAGGACTCCGTATAATGAACTTGCAATGCGCGGCGGTGACAGCTGCACGCGTGATTTAGACGTTTCTCTGTTTTTTTTTTTAAACCGAAGATGTTGCCGTCATACTACTGTTTCATCCGGACTGTAAATTTACAGTCTTCCACTCTGGAAACTCACAGTCTTCAAGTGTACAAATCATGAAATTGTGAATCACTGTAATTAATATTTCCGTTTGTTGGGAACACCAAAACACATACACACACACAAATATAGAAATTTACAGAAGAAATTATAACTGATTCGTTTAATATACTTTCAACACATAATTGGACATGTTTTCTCTTAGTTTTTTTTCTATTGTGCGGCTATTTTACTTATTCGACCCTGACATTCACTTTCTTCGCATGATCAGATAATAATTTCACTTTTACTCAATTTCACTACATATGCCCTGCGAAGAAGCATGTTTACATTTTGGCAAACCATATATTCGACATTTTTAAGTGGGTGACTTGAACTAGGAATGGCTTCCCGTGCACAAGGATTGTATAGTAACCAGATTTCAAATTAATAGTAGTAAAAATTGGGTGGGTGTCTAAATCAACTGTGAGATTTAAAAGAAAATATCAAGAGCAAAAGTAAATACAAGCCACATTGGATTATAGCTAGCCTCTATCAGTCAATAATTTTTTTAAACTTCAGTAAGCTATAATTTTTTGTATTTCCTTGTCTAACCTGATGAAGCCCGAAGGAAAAAACCCCATATAAACTCTCACCCACTCATTCGGTTTAACGGGAATGATATCACATTGGCAATAGAAAAGTTACCAGAATGTTCACCAGCATTGAATCATCTCACTACATCATGCTGTACTCGAACCGGAATTCGTGTTTTTACTCTCTGTAAAATAACTAGGTCACCACACTCGATTTGGCAAATCGAAATTGTCAACTCCTTAATTATATTCCGCATAATCTAAAAATGTTCTCCGAATTAAATAACAGTCCCCGAAAAAAGGGAGAAGATGGCGTATACATTGTTAAATTATTTACCTTATAGGGTCTTGTTATACCAACGAAAATACAACGTAGATTTATGATGATTAAATTGTTAACTAACCTGGTCGGTGATTTCATCAGTGTAGTCCCGTGCTCATAAAGCTAGTCCGCTGCTTGTGCTACCACCCTTCACTTGGCCTGACCCCAGACCGCTAGGTCACGAACGAAGAATACGGATATATAGTGGTACTTGAGCAGACGATATTGAACTTAGCACTGACCAATCGAGATTGAGCTTTTCTCCCAACTGCGCTTTCCTGTATTAAATTAAAGTCCGTGGGGAAAATGGCACCTCCGGCAATGCGCATTTTCAGACATTTCATTAATAATTTAAGGCACACACGAGCATTCGGAGCTGACTTCAAGGTAATGTTAGTTTTTTTTCTGAGTTTTGTGTTTCTTCTTCTTCTTACCAAGACTCAGTTTTCGGGATGATTCATGTGTTTTGATTGGAGATTTGACGCGTGAAAATTGGTGCACCGGCTTCTTGCGACTGTACATCTATACCAAGTAATATAGAAATGTTTCAGGTTGCCTAAATCAAACGAGCCTTTACTATATATATATATTTTTAAATATTTTTGAACTTATATATTTCCCGGTGCATTCGCAAAATATTTGAGCATTAGGTAACCTGTCATTGTTGAGAACGCTATGCCTTTGAAGTATCGGGTACAAACTGACAACGGTTTGCATGTTACTGGGTAGATTTAGTCGGTTAATTTTGCAGAGGGACATTGTGCTACTTAATAAATTTTAATTAAACAGTCAAAACAAAATCCCCTCTCTAATCCAACAGAGAATCGAAAAATTCATCTAACCTGTGGCCGCTCGTGCCTATCACGCTTTTCAGGTCGACCAAGAAACATCGAGGATTGCAAAGGGGCCACTTGCGGGGGTTTAATTATGACGTCATCATTTATTAACGCCAATTCACCCGAGGGTCATTCGCTGCTCATTGCCCGCCATGGTCTGCTAGTAATTGGAATCAATCAACCTTTACCGTTAATATTTCAAGTCATGTAACAGTCGTAGATGACCGGGTCACATTTTTCTCGAACATTGACTTCCAACTGTTCTTTGCATACGATGTTAATCACGCACAGGAGGTGAATGTTTTAAAGTTGTGTTCGCCTCACGAGGATCGATATGTTTTTATTATGAAAGTCCTGCTATTGAGAGAAATATCATTTCCTTTTTTATTGTTTTTCAATTTATTTTTTGGTTAACAATTTATTAATATAGTTCGTTAAGTATTTATTTATCTATTTAATTTATTATTATATTTTGCTTATTCATTTCTCCATTATTTATTTTTCTTTTTTAGGCGTGAATTTTCTTTGATAAAAACATCCAGCCATGACAACAATATATGTAAAGGTTTAAAAGTTAAAAAAAAATAAATAAAAAATGTCACAATTAAAAAAAAAAAAGGGCGCGCGCAATATTGTCATGAGATTGAAAATGATACAAATAATGTTAACATATTTACACATAACTTGCATTGCCATGGTGGGACAACTTCCCTTGAGTGTGTTTTGCTTAAAATGCTTCAGCTTTTGAGAAAGAGAGAGACAGACAGAGAAAAAAAAGAAGAAGAAGATATTAAAACAATTACCGGTAGTCCAAACCCGTTTGTTTGAATACAATGAAAACAAAACAGCCGTTTTCTTTAGTTATTTTCTCGTGACTCTGATGACCAAGTTAGCTTAAAGTTCCACTGGCCGTTATTTCACTTATAATTTCACAGGTTGTTATCTAACGTAGATATCCACACGGTATTTTCATGTGAGTTCACACAGAGTGTGGATACTTGACTTGTCTGCGTGCTTTAATTTTTTTCACACACACGACCGTCATAGATGGCGCCCCATTTCAAAACCAGGCACTTCCCAACCTCGTCCCCATGGTTTACTTTATTTCCAACCATTGTTTGTAAATAGTAAACCCTGGGATGGAAACTCCTCACTTGGACCCTGATTGGACAACAACATTACATTAGCACATGTACATGTTTCCAATACATACAAGCTACTAAATCTGGTACCGGGCCACGAGACTATGGCGAAGATGTGAATTTCGATATGCAGCCAGACTATTCTAATTTGCATACGTATCCAAAATTTTGGGATATGCAAATGTCCCAATACCAGGGTGAGAGAGCAGTCAACCTGGTACTGCTCGACACACCCTGGGGAAGAGGTTGGGCACTTCCTGCGAAAACTACAAACTGTCTTTATTTGCTCATCAATGTAAGAATAAGAGCTTCCGGGTTCCTAATTAGGACTGCTTTGCATTTGTGGGGTACAACTTCTCGCCCCGTGCATGTGAGCCTCGACTTCATGCTCCATTTGTATTGTATTTATTACCACATATACGACAAGTTATAGACACCTCTTTTGTGCTGAGTGGCTTGAGCAGCCTTTTATTCTAATTGAATACACAGATAGTTACATGAGCTTAGAACCATGAACATTTTGAAGCTCAAAGTATTGGCCTCAAATCGATTGTGTATCTGTTTAGATGAGAGTGTCATGACATTACAGTGACAATACAGAGTTAAATAATGCTTCTATTTACTGATGTCCCTAAATGTGAGGCTCTACTTGCAAATGGCTGACCGTGCAAGGTCGAATAACAAACTTTCGGGCACAGCCATGTGTAAATCTCCGATGGGAGGAGTGTTGGCTCCGAAAAGAGCCGGTGTGGTCTCGACGTTTCGAACAGTATGTGTGCTCGTCTTCAGAGTTATAGTTACTTCTTATGATTCACACCATGCAAAGCTTCAAACGAACAGCATTTGGTGCGAATGTTAGAACGGAAACACTTCTCAAGAGTGTTGATGCTTGCACCCAACTGAACTTTACATCAACTGAACTTACGAGTGTTACATCATTTAAAATGCTAGGTTGTTTCAACTGATGCCTTTTACATTTGAGTAAAGTGAGAGTCCGTTATATTTCAATTTTAAAAAAACCGGCATGGATCGTGGTTTAGAATTTAAAAAAATTAACAACATTTTAATTCAGCGGGAAGAATTTTTTTTCAACAGTGTCTTAGATAGCGATAAGATAGACCACCGTTCGCAATAAACCCTAATCATGTTACGGTTAACCTCGTCGGGTTCCCTGTCTACTTTTTTTTCAAAAGTTAATAATTACTTTCCTTAAAATAATAAGGGGCCAGACTATTTTTAACTCAAAACCTAGATATGGTTTCAACGACTTTGATGTTAGAGGTGAAACGATATAGCTGCATCATTGATCATGTCCGTAAGTTGGGACTAGTAGGGAATGAACTTTGTGGACTTTGACCTTCTCACTTTATAGGCCAATGTCATTCCGCGTTGGTTATTGTGTCACTGGTGATCTTTACGTTGTCATCCTTTGCATCCGAGTGCTAAACACTCAGTGTCATCATTGAAACTTACCTGGGCCTGTTTTAGACACTTCAAAGGTTGCCTGAGCTCATTGTGTAGGAACTCGGATCTTGAGAGGCGGATCGCCCGTACGAAACCGAGGTAATCGAATCGCGGGCCAGTTGTCAAAACATCTCTTGAAACGGTGCTTCCTTCCGTCCGTGATACGCAAATGATCCCAGGGCCGGGGGAAGAAATTCTTGGCCGAGGCACAGACCCATCAGACGGGCCACGACGCGCCATCGACCTGGCATCCTTCGCTCACTTATTGAATTGTCTTGAGTGAGAGAACGCCAGCCGGACCCCAAACCAAGGACGGTGGATGCGATGCGTTGTTTTGCCCCTGAATGCCTTGGACGCAAGGCGGGGGCGGAGTGGACATAACGCATGGAGTTCTCTTTCAAAATGCTTTATTACCACTCATACCTCGACACCGCTATCAACTATAGATAGCTGCACAGAAGAAGTTTCCTATACCCTAAGGAAGTGTGGTGCCAGTGGGTCTGCCGCCCGCTCGCAAGGATCGAGCTTTCTTGGTAGTATTTTTTCATTTAAGTTTCCAATTCGATTTACTTTCCAGAAAAATGTGGAAATGAAGAGTCGATTTGCCACATTGAAGTAGTGTCGGTTGTCTATGTAGGAGGTACAGTCTAAAATGCTCCTTTCATTTTCTTCAATTTGAATGAACAATTCAAGAGGCAGTTACTGGAACATGTGCACAATCTGGCGAGTATTATTTTGTATTGATTATAATATAGGAGACGACGGGGACTTTATTTTTTTTTCAAGGCTATACATCATCGTCTTTCGTATAGACTGACGCCGTGTGATTCGGTCGTCTCACTTGTAAAGATTACATCAAAAGTTTCCTCGTCAAAACTTATACCTACCACATTCTCCTCGTTGCGCCAATTGGATTCATTCACTTTTGAATATTCACTGCATTTTCATTCTATTCTTTTGAATGTATCTATGAAGAGTTAATCTTTAATTTGAGCAAATACGACACCCCCACCCCCTGCGCAGGGAACGGCAGTGAATGGCGGTGGCCGTCTTTTTTTTTAAATGCTGCTTAAGTATGACGATATGCCGTGCAATACTAACAAGGTTTTAAGCTCAGATGAACGTATTAATACCGACGAGGATTTTCAAGCAAAGCCGAGTTTGTCAAAACAAAATCGTCTGCATTTCAATATCAAATAATTATTTTTTTCTTCTTTTGGTGGGATGGTTCAGCGATACCCCTACAAGGCCAGAGCTCCGCCACGCATAGCCCTACTGCATAAACACAGTTGTTTGTACGCTGACCCAAGCGATACGTAAAGCCATTAGCCTCGCCTCATGGGAACTGCATCAGGATGTTTTTAATAACCATTGGGTAAAAAAAAAAAAAAAAAAATCTCAGTAGTGACTCGTACCAGATAATCTATAGTTCATGGCTGCACAAATACAATTTTCTCAAACTTTGTTTTAAAGGTTGAAGGGTCGATTGACATGGATTTTGTCCATCTTATGATTAGCAAACACAATCAAGAAGTACACGCCTTTCCTTGGGGGCGGTAATGTTTATTTTGCAAAATGACACCCAATAAGAAGAGCCGTTGTTATGCTTTTGTATTAAGAGACATTTAAATTAGGAAAATTGGAGTTGTTATTATTTGTTGTTTATTTATTTATTTATTGTGGTAGCCAGAATGTTTTCGGAAATAGCCCCAAAACTATTCTTTTTGCAAGAAAAATAAAACTAAATTTAGCTTGTGGGAGGTGATGTTGTCAGGAAAGTGCGGATTATAGCCTTGAATTGCAACAAAACGGCGTTTATATGTAAATTCCTCAGGATGTAAATAAGAAACAAATAAATGCAATTTAAGTGAATAGGGTAGCGTTATTGCTGTGTGGTCTACAGTAATATTGTATTGCTGTAATATTGTGTGACGTAATGGGAGACGCTTGTTATTGGTTCACATTTTATCGCAAAGATATCATTAAGAATAACATATTTTATTTTAAAATACTTGCCAATTCTGCATTTCGAAAACATAAAAAGCCATTATTCTTTGTTGCAAATGAGCTCTACGTGATATTTGTTTGAATGATTTTGAAGATATTTTTGCCCAGTTTTGTTTTCCTGTAGGAACATCAAGAAGCGTAACTTTTTTCAGGCGCAGTAATTAATCTCATGTCAAATGTTTTACTTTAATTTTTGTTGTCAGAATTATGGCAATATTACAGACTTTTTGGTGACGTGTCAGCCGGAGGATGTTTCCCCGTGAGCAAACATGTTCAAAACAGCCTGTCCTTTTCCAAGGGGGGTCTGCCACCAGACGGCACCAAAAATACATACACAAAATAATCACTCGATCTTTTCCCGCGCAAAATCGTGAGCTGCATGAAAAAAAAAATGAAGAAAAAGAAAAAGAAAAAAAAAAAACGGGAAGCGTGTCGCTGTCCTCTAAGCTATTGCTTCTCCGGAGGGTGTATGACTGGAGCTCTATGCTGGGGAAAAACCCCTCGGGAAAGGGAAGTGTCGTGGGTTGAATTTTATTTAGTATTTTCTCAATGAAATGATATGACCTGATTTTTTTTCCTTCTTTTTTTCCCGTCTGGACTGAATGATGGTACTTATAACTCGGGCGAGTGCTACCTATTACATTCGTACGAGTGCATCTTGAAGACGTGAGAAAACTTCACAATTAGAGAGGCAATCGATGTCAGCACGCCCGTCCTTTAACGAAGGAGCCGTGACTGAAATAATAAGAATCGCCATTTGCATTTCAAATGATTTGAAAACAGTTTTTCTTTTTCTTTTTTGCCCGAGAGTAAATACGCTGGGAGAAAAAAAAAGGGTTATCAATGCTAATTTCATTGTGTATGGCTGGCTTGGTGCTTGAAGACTAAGTAAACGGTTCAACTGTAAACTGTCGGCTACATGGAGGATTAGACCTTTAATATATAAACACTGTCTTTAACAAACACAAAACACACACACACACTTCTTTTTGTTCTCCCATTGTTTGGACTTAGTTTTTTTTTCTGCGACGTCCCCATAGGTTTTGTACACGAAAGCGGGGCGAGGACGTCCTCGTTTTGTCAAACACCCGGATCCATTTTGTTAAAGTCCTCTGTTTCAACGGGTAGACACGTTCACACAAACATTCTCAAAAATACTTTCTTGTGGGGCATTATTTTGTTCTGTACACTTTAAAGACAAATCTTATTTCTCAACACTGTAAATAACACCGTGTGGACGTGTGTAAGTCCACACGGCGTTTCAAGTCAATACATTACGTGTATTTCGTATGTAACGTTAAAACATAAGTGTGTAAACACCTGCATTCGGGGACCTCCTATTGTAGTCCCTCTTTTGTTTGGTCTCAGACTTTTTGGCATCAGCTCCCATTGGTTTTGTTCACTATTTCCAACTGGGGACCTTCACCCAACCGGGAACCTTACTGTCCCTCTTTTTTGTTGTAGGTCCCCGGTTCGACTCACGCACCCTTACGGATCAGATATTGTTCTTCTATTATTCCCACTTCTGAAGAAATTCTCTGTGGGGTACCACTATAACAATTGTATACCACTACATACATATAAAACAATAATTAAATAACAATTAAAACCAATACTGCACCAACCGTGAAGGGTATCGTTCGCGCCCCTGTGGGTCGTTGTAACATAGCGGCTAGTTTAACCAAACCAAAGCTAGAAGAGAACAACAGTTGAAACCCATTTGCTGTAATGAGATTCAACATTAGTTATCGCCAATGAAGGCAGGGAACACAACCAAAATGGTGGCTGTTTGTTTACATAAAGCTATATAACTCTTTTCAACTGTTCGGACATATTACAATATCACTATCCACGTATAAAAGAAGGTCGATCTGTAGCTATAAGATGCAAGTTGATTGACTGAATACGGTCAGAAAGCTTAATTAAAATATCAAATTAAAAAATTACACAAGTAAAACTAGCTATCACATATTAGAGTGTTTCAAATAGATTCGATCAAATTGGGGAAAGGGTAAAAACTTAAAGCTACTGTAAGGTAACAGTTTGTATTTCATGTAGTGTAAACCGCTGTATTCTCTGCTTGTCATTTGTACAGATTGGCTGTAAATTGGTTAACCCTATCTGCAACGGTGAATTGTGTATTTGTTATCTTTTGCTGCATATTCAGTACGCCTTAAAAAACACGCAAGATTTTATATTTTATAAAATACGTTGCTCATATACAGCAATTTCTACCGACCAAACACACACACACACACACAGCCACACGCAGACACCCACCCACCCCGGGGGGTAAGCGTCGGGTGAGTATTACCCCTTGTGGCATCGTGTTGATAAGATCAAGGGAAAATCTGGAGCAATATTGGATTTACCGAAGTTTCTCTTGGACGACCCTCTCAGCAAAGACAGGAGCGAACGAATTTGATATTCAACGGCTGTTCCATGAGGCAATTTATCGAGTAACTAATGATGTTGACACTATTTCAAACCGATAAAATTGAATTTTCGTATGAATCTTGATACGCTTTATGAAGCAAAGTAGGGGCGAAAACAACAGGGGAATTTTTTTTTCTGATTGATATTTGAGAACTGTGAACGAAGCCATGAAACCAAAGAGGAACTTCTTTCGTAGGTTTGACAGCATTTCAGTTTCGAGAATTTTCAATCGATTGCTCTAGAATGTCCTCTTCATAAGAAAACGAACCAGCCCAAAGGCTCAATCGAAATTAGTTGGAGGTTATCATGTAACAAAGGGGTGAAGAGGAATTGGTTCTGCTTTTGATCTCCTTAGACGCCGGTTCGAATCCGACATCGGACAGGCACCATGATGGATTAAGCCCATTTAGGGATCGGATAGTGGTGACCTAGGGACCTAGGGATAGTGTTGACATAGGGACCGAGAGAATGTGTTGACCTAGGGACCGAGAGAAAGTGTTGACCTGGGGACCGAGAGAAAGTGTTGACCTAGGGACCTAGGGATAGTGTTGACCTAGGGACCTAGGAATAGTGTTGACCTAGGGACACAGGGATAG
>CM021542.1:9955894-9966470 GCA_010994315.2 Pisaster ochraceus | reverse complement strand
TTTTTTTTCTAGCGAGCTTTCTAGATTGTTATGGATCCCCCCTCTTTTTTCCCCTCTGCCCGGCCCGTTTCATTATTAATCGAGATGCAGCTACTGGCCGCTAAATAGGGACAGTTCGCGTCCGCAGTCGAGGTCCGAAGGTGTGATATCTAGCGACGTAGCCGTGAAATGCATGCATCAGGGTTGCTGTCGTCGAGTGGACCAAGCCCCTTAATTCCAATTCCATCGCTAGTGCACTTGTCCCGGCCGTCCATCCTCGAAGGCTAGAAGCACGTGAAATGCTCCTGGTCATTTGAAATTCATTCTCTTATCTGATTTGCGTTGATAAACAAAAAAATTCGACCCGGAGAGACAACCCTTTGTTTTCTAGTTTATTTTCTGTCTGTATTATTCCCTTCACCGGGTCCTGCACCCTCCTGAGATACGTTAACGTTTACTTCACAATCTCGCTTTCCCGCCCAAACTATAACGCATTAGTCGGATGAATTTCCCGCCAAAATCTGATTACTATTCAATCGCGCGTGTTTTTGTCCACGCTGTTTGTTCTTGCGAGGCTATCTTGTTAATTGGGATAGTGTCCTGGTCCCTTCATAGGAGCAGCCAACAAGAAGGGTGGAAAAATGGGTCAAAGATATTACCTCTTGGATTTCCCCATTGACAGATACCGTCACAAACACCCACACGCATCCCACAACAGTAATCCACTGCGCCACAAATCCCCCGGTGCATGATCAATTTACCCGGCTTCTTTCCAAGCGTTAATCAACGGTAATGCTTGACAATGCCCCACCGATCCGATTAGGGGGGCCCGGATGATCTCATAACACCCTCGGGTAACCGCCGTCTTGGGACGGTATAGGAGGATGGGACCGACGACCCGAGCGAAGAAGGAGGCACCGGACCCTCAAGCAAAAAATCCCTGTGAGCTATTGGGAAAGTTTTGATAAATATTGGAGGATTTTAACCTTGCCTGGAATATTATCCATATTTAGTTTTTTGGGTGTTCATTATCCAGAGGGTCCCGAGGAGCAGGATGCTTGAAGCTCTTCCCATAATTCTTGAGATGTCCTTTTTTTGTTCAAGCTTTCCTCAATTACAAAAGTTAACCATGATCTTTCTCTGGTTACCTGTATACATACAGACATAGATGATTCAGATTCATATTTAAAGAATGGTATAAGGCCTACTAGACTTCTTCTTTAGTCGTGGTTAAATTACTCGATTGAGTACATCCATGCTGGCTGCTCCATTTCTTCGACAGTCTCACATACATTCCGTACACTTCAATTTTGCTCTGACGCCATTTTTTAGACGATTCCCAGTATGAACGTAATATACCTTCCCTAAACGTAATCCTTATTTTTCCTCAAGCCTCGTTTTGACTGCACGTGCGTGGCCACAAAGTTGTAACAGTCGAGCTCAGTTCTTGTGACACTGACACCGTTTCTGCAGTGTGACTTGGTCCATATTAGAATCCACGACACTTTTTTAAATAAATATTTTACCAAACTTGCCAGCTTGTCATGTTTGATACAGGTTTCCAGGTCATTCTCGACAACAAGCATGCTATTTCACTTTCATGAATTTGTCTTAAAGCGATTTTGCCTCTTCAGCTGAAACCGTCGTTCAATTTCACTTTGAAGCATGTGAATTTATGTAGCATTATCTTCAATTAAACTTATAAAGGCATTCTTTTTAGCCATTCGAAATCGCATTGAATTTGGCAGAGTAGGCGCAGCTAGAGAAGTCTGTGAAGAGCTGCTGCGGATTTGAATTATGTTCGAGTGGATTGAATGAATGATTTGAGGAGCCTTGAATTTCGAGCGAAATATAATAATGCGACGTTTACATTTGCCGCTTATTTGCCGAAAATGAACTTGCATTATCAATGCTTTCTCTCTTAAATGTTTCCTATAAGTGCGCTGAAATTTTAGCTTCGGTCAAAGCGATTCTTTCTTACAATCAATAGCACCAGCTTGCCAGCAAATAGACGGAATATGTTCTTCCTTTTTTGGTAATAAGATTAGTAGCTTATATTAATTATGTTTTTAAAAAAACATCAAACAGGATACCACAATACTCTGTTTTCTTAAAAACATGTGTGAACTCTTTTTTAAAGAATTGTGCAATTGTATTGGTTGGTGATACTATGTTTCTTAGTAATAGCAGGTTGGGAATGAATGCACTCTTACCTTACTTTGATAAGGTAAGCATTAGCACTAATTAAAAGACTGGACCTACTATATCAATTAAAACGGATCGCTACTTTAATTAGTTTGAATATTCATGCGCATAGCTTTCGGATGACATTTTAATTCCCACTCTTCTTCTCCTCTACGAACACTTACAGCTGCATGACGTCATCGCTATAGCTTCCAGACTCTTACGCAGGTTTTTTTTCCTTTTTTTTCTCTTCTTCTTCTTCAGAGAATGTCGCCGGGTTTGGCTCGGAATAACCTCGCCAAGTCCTCTTTACAAAGTCGAGTTCATTGCATCGGAATACTCTTGTTTAAAGAAGACATCCCCAAGGCCAGTGCGTCTGCCTGCACCAAAAGCTCAATTTGTGACCTTTTAGAAAAAAAAAGAAAAAAAAAGGAAATCTATATTTAGAGTGCTTCGTCGAAAGAGTCTCTCTATTTATTAGGTCATTTTAGTGAACCGTTGATAAGACATTTTTGTTGATTTGCTAATGTGCTTACGCCCGGTCGGCCTAAAGAGAGTAGGGGATGGTTAAAATGACTTCAGCCATTTTGGATTCTGTTCCGATAACGACGTAATGACGATAACGACGTAATGGGAAAATGTTTCAAATGAAAAATGTCTATGACAAAAATATCTTGAACTTAATTCTCAATAGCAGCATTTAGATTAGGAACAAAAAACAATTTTGGCCGATTAAATTGTTTATAGCCCTTGACGGATCTAATATTACAGTGAGATTGTTCTTTATGACGCGGTTTACTATACCAAGATGAATGGCTTTTATCGCCTCGTTCAGGTTGCGTTTAAAATCATAAAAATATTGATAATTTATACTATACAATGAACGCTTATGTAAAGCGGTTACGCTGCGCAATTTAATCTTACTTAAAAAGAAGTGACGTCAAATTAACCCGGCACTTATTTTATTTTTTTTTGGTTATGCCGTGACTCTGTTTTCTTTCAGTGGGTATTTAACTGGCCCCATGTTGCCTGAAACAAAGCATTTAACACGGCTTTTCTGCCTCCCATTATAAGCTTATCTAGAAAATGTGGATCGTTGAAGATCGTTAAAGCGAAGAATACTAAAAAACAATATTGATGCGTGAAGTCGGTGTCTCCCGCGACTCGCATCCGCAGTGACTTTAAAAGCCTGCCTATTGCACACCGTTATTAGCAAAACATCCTTGGGTTGTAGGAGGCCTTTTACGTCAACACAGTAGCTATGATAAAGATATCAAAACTACTAGCTAGCTAGCTAACAGGACACTCTGCAGAACGGCCACATATAGGGTGAGCATTATGAGCCCAAATAAAAGCTTTTCCCTGCGTGTTTTTTTTTCTTTTTTTTGAAGGGGAGTTTTTTGTGTTTTTTTGCTCAGCACCTTCGGGCAAGGGAAGAAGGGGGATTCTTAAGCGAGTCTACCCAGCAATTAAGAGGTTGTCGCGGTACACCTTCAGAGAGACTTGGATGTTATGTTTTGATGAGGCCATGTAGACTCCCGCAACCCTTGGCACTCTTTGCTTGCCGTCGAAGAAGGGCGGGGAATTTTTTATATATATTTTTTTCTCTCTCTCTCTCTCATAGACGGTATTCTCAACCAATTAAGAGATGTCGAAGCCAATCTAAGAAAAACGGTTTGTGTTTTTTTAAGGGAGTTTGGGAATACACTGCCCGGCAACCAGCCTCCTTGTCGTGTACACGGACTCTCTTCGCCATTTATAAGCGTACGTCAAGATATGTGTTTAAGACTCAAGGGCCAGCACTAATAAGTGATTTTGGTTTTTAAATTCATCTATAGAATACATCAAGAACGCACTTTAACCATTGAAATAGTAATATAGTGTGGTCTTGATGGTATCCAGAAAGCTAATTGAAGATATTTAATCACGCTACGCAGTTTATATCTTTTTGAAAATAATTCCTGACAGACTTTTCCCTTTTAAAAGCTTTTATCTGCAAGCAAAATAATTGAACCAGCTTATTTTGCCATAAATATAGTTTAAGAGCATGTTTAAAAAGGATTTTTTTTTTTTAATAAATGTGTTCCTTTCTTGTGTGTCTAAACATTTAGTTTTTAGTTCGTCATATAATAATTTTGATATAACTAAGTGCAAATGAAATTCCATTATTTTCTGGGAAAACGCAGGCAGTCCGTATTTCAGTGTTTGTCTGTTTGTTTTTGTTGTTTGACAGTTTGTTTTCCCAGTCACGTTTCAGGAAAACTAGAAGATAAATGAATTTGCTCTTTTGACAGTGATGAAGTCGACATGTTCATAGGTTTTGTGTTCCTTCTAAATCCAGAATGGCGGAATTCCAACCGTGGCTCTTGTATTTCGATTAAAAGGAAGTACAGGCTTTGCATTTCATATGCTGTGGAAGTTATAATTATCACAATGTCTGAAAGAAAGTGACAGGTTGATTTTGGGAGTTCTCGAATGCTGGAATCAAGCTTAATCCTGACGGGATTCAAAATTTGTCAAATTAATGTCATCTTTTTTTTCTTTTTTTCTTTTTTCTAGTTTTCTTTTTGTTGACCGGGGAGCCTTTCCACTGTATTGTTAATTTCAAGGTTGAGATTTCTTTCCAATCAGCGATTGAACCTGCTTGGGATTTGACGATGTGAGAGAGATTGTCTGGTACCAATTGATTAAACTCGACAGGTGCGGCCAGGCAGAGCCGACAATAATCTCCTTCCCTTTTTTGGGGGGGGTCTTTTTTTCATCTTTGAACCAAAGCAGTCCGTGCGCGTCTTAAAAAACAGAACTGCGAAATAGCTTTAAATGAAAACAAATCTCTACACAAACACACATTTTTTTTTTTTTTAGATGCATGCTGCTAGGGACAGCGTAATTCACTCGTACACTTCGTGGGTTTTATGCTAAATTTTTGTTCTTCGGGCTCTTGACATACTTTTATGGCAGCATAAACAATCGTAGACTGCATAATGTTTACATACAAATCACACGGCCAAACAAAATATATATGGCAGGGAAAAAAATTAGTAAGAAAAAAATAAATAAATAAAGACGAGAAAGAAAAAAAAATAACCGAAGAGGAAACACCCTGCGCCGCTACTTTATTTAATGAATATTCTTTCTTTCTTTCTTTTTTTTGCGAAGGGGGAAAGCAAGCAGGCAAGAGCAAGGCCATTTCTAACTCATCCAGAGAGAGCCCTTATGCTATCCACCAAATCAATACGTGGAGAACGTAAGTGCACCATTTGCAAAATACCCAGCACTTGGGCAAGCAGGCATTGTAACATTACAAGACCCATCGCTCTCTTCTCTCAGAGTGCCTTGTTTTTACAATGATCATACTTTAGCCATCTAGAGCCCTCCGGGGATCACGGTGCTGTGCCTTTTAGCGGTTTTGTTAATAGCACTAAAACAATTTAAAAGTCCTGTAGCTTTTTACTTGCCTATGGATGGATGGCTCTGTGGCGGACTCCTTTTTTATATATTTGTTTTCGATTTGTCAGTAATGGGGAATCGCCAAAGGTGTTGAAAAATTTAATCCTGTTTCTGTGTTCTAATGAGACGTGTTTGAGCTTGGAGTTCAATGAGATACCTTGAAGATGCCTCCTAAGTCTACCGCTACTTGATGTATAGGAGGACGGGTGTAAGAAATGCGTTGACCACTTCTTCGGGGAAAGAGGATTAGAAAACAATCGCTAAACGTCGGCAAATCGTTTACTGGACGGGGTGGTTTTTTTTTTGTTTTTTTTTTTTTTTTTTTTGGCATCACTTCACTCGCAAGAACTAGGGCAGTTATTGACTTGACCGAGGTTCTGTTACTAGAATTAAGTTAGATAAACCTCTCTACCCCTCCGTCCCTTTTTTTCCATTATTGACATTGCGTGAACTAAGTTTGGTGGCACTCTTTTTGTCCGTCTCGGTGATACACACTCGTCTTGCAGAGTTCAGAAGGCCTACATAAATAAATTTGAATGCTAAGTTGCCCCTAAGCTTTTAGCTAACGATGTCAACAACTGAAGTATAAGTTTAAAAACCGAAACGATTTGTCTATATTTAGAAGTATATAATGCTGTTTTCCTGTCTTCTCAGTCTTGTTGCGTGCAGAGCATAAATCAACATACATTTTGGCGAAATATGATACATTCCTTTAAGTTTGAAAACAGAATTATGGCCTATATCCATAATTCTGAATCATGAACATTAACAGTACAGTGCAATTACCTAAACCTCGATTTGGGCACAGAAACAACAGGTTGCATTATTAGCAATCCGGGAGAAAACGGTTTCTTGTTTTCCCAACAAAGGTCATCGGTGTAGCGCCCTCTTGAGTTCGTACAGGGGAGTTGAAACTGGCTGATGATGACAGTCCATCAAAATCCAGGTCAAAATTATGAGTTAAAAAATAATGAAAGCTTTTTAGCCGTCAACACTCTCGTGCTCATCGGATTTGTACGAAAAGCTGCCTTATGTAAAAGGCCTGTGCAGCGGACTCCCGCCACATGCATGAAGTTCATTAAAGGAGACCAAAGGTAGAAATTGTTTTCTGCAACTTTAAGGAGCCCATTGGTTGTAAAGGGTACATTCTTGAGGGTCAATTTTTTGTTCCACAAGGAAAATGTCCGTATTGTTATTAGCAAATTTGTGTTGGAACCATAAAAAGCATACAAGCCTAAAACGCTGTGAAAGTCACTTATTAAATATGTTTTCTCGTCTTTCCATCCGAAGTTTTTGCTTCGTTTATTTCTTTTTTTTTTCTTTCCCACGTCACTTGAGTCGTATAACGTGTTCATATCATATTGTTTTCCCACGAGTCTTCTTGACACACTCAAGTCCAACCTCTTCCCTCCCGTTCAACATTGCATCCTTTTGAGATGTCTCTGTCAGAACTCTCATCCACAACTGTTCTCCACGGTCTTCAAAATTACAAATCCCAACCTTAAGAAGGAAGACGGCTACTGGTAACCCACATCTTATAAGACGGAACAAACTTTCATCATCGGGGAAGAGAGGAAGCCGCTCCCCTCGCTTCATTACTATAGTTAACCCCAGGGCCATCACCGTAAGTTCAGCGGTGTGATCTGGCAGATGAATTGCTCAAATTCACATCCACTGCCGTTGGCGGGAATTTGCCGAGAGGACCTGAGGTTGGTTTTATAAGACTCAGCTTTACCCGTGAGCAGCTTTTTTCCGATTAGCGATCACGATCATAGTAATGAAGGCGACGGCTGCACGCCAAGTAGTTTCCCTCGTCCTGAGTTCGTCTTGATTGAGAGCCGGCCCTGCATGTTCCTTAAATTGAGGACACACGCGCTGACGTAGGTTCCTGGCTGTGTCAACAGACGGCTTAAGCCTGAGCTATAACTAAGAATTGTGATTGAACGTTAACGACAAAACGCCTACATTTTCTCCAGCGTCGTACCAGGCTGCCTTGCAAATCCCTGTGCATGGGGGCTGCTCTTATACACTTAAAATTCCATTAAACCCGGGAAAGCTTTTGTATTAAACCAATTTAGGAAATTCCTGTGGAGATATAAATAAACAAATCTTTGAAGTTATATCTCTTGGCATTGCCCTTCTCGTGTTGTCTTTTCGCGTGTAGCTTCTGTCCGTTTGAATTTCCCGCGTTTTAAAAGTAAGGTCTTGTCACTGGAATCAGCGTCCGGTGCTTCGTGGATAATCTTACATCGTATCGGTAACATTCTTCATGCTATTAATCATTGGTTACGAGTATCTACTGCAACAAACGTGCACACACTTTTTTTTTTTTTAAATGCTTTTCTTCGTTTAAAGACACAAGTGTGTCCATAAATTGACACAAATACGGTAACACCCAATAATAGGTTTCTCTTTCAAAACAATACAACTGTCCAAAACATACAACTGATGAGAAATTCCATCGGGGTTCAATCTTCTGTGTTGCGGGTTACATTTTTCCCTAAAACATTTTAGAAGAAAAATAACATTTTAGAGGAATGATTGTCACCCTGGAAGGTTACGTGTATGGAGTGCTACCTAAAGTCACTTTTAGAGAAGAAAAAAAAATCGTTTTGAAATCAAGCCTTGTTAGATTTGCACGAGAGGGTCCAGAGTTGGGAAATGTGAAGAACATAAATTATGCATTGCTAGCTTGAGAAATGATCTTGGGCTTGTTCGTAAATGCTTCTTTCAAATGTTAAGGTTTGGAATGATGTCTTTAGTCTCTAGTGTATTTTGTTTTGAATGAATGTTGTACGTCCCAGAGGGCCTAGTGAGAATAGAAGATGAAAAGATGGGGTTTCTGACTATGTAAGGCAAATAAATAAATAAATAAATGAATATATAAACAAATAGATAAAAAAATATATATATATACATGGACATGTTTGGTATCTTTCTTAAATGCTCGCATTTAAAATTCAAGATTTATTTTTGATTTTTGATTGTGCTTCTTGGAATGACAGAGAAAAAAATGTTCTCTGCCAAAATCCTCTTGTACTATCAGCCCTCCGTGATAACCTTTCTAGAAATAAAATGTCTGATTGATTGTACTTTTCCAACAACCAAAGATGTACATTGATAAACTTCTCTCGGAAAACTGTAGGATTGAATGAACTAATGTGCCTCTTCTTCTTTTTTTCTTCTTCTTTTACACTTCTTAAACTCTAGAGGACTGATGAAGTGATTGCTCTGTATCACAACTCACTGATGCATCACTCCTTTATGCCATGTTTCTTGAAGACTATGACGACGACTGGAAGGAATGCACTCTTCGGGGGAAGACCATTGGTGTTTCTGACGTTCAAGGTACATTGTAACTGGACCGTTGTCTTGTTTCTTTCGACTATGTTGCGATCAGTAAACGTGGTCATCTTTATGAAGAACATAAATTTTTACAAATGGCAGCAAAAGCAAAAACAAAATCTTTCCAACTTCAATGCATCATATAATAATGCGTTGTTTCAACCTCGCACGAATCGTGACAACCGAGCATTTGTCGCATCTTTTCAGAGGCCGGTAGTTTAGCATAATTTCCACCATCGCTGTATAAAATCAATGGCTTCACGCGCATTTTTTTTTGTCCTTTCTTGTTTTCTTTCCTCTTATTTCTCGAGCTTTTTCCTCTCTTTTTCTCACGCGCTAAATATTCCGTCGCCTGAAGGAAAAACTTTGCATCGATGGGACCGTAATAGGCTTCAGCGCTCTTGTTTTAGAACGAATCGTTTTGAGATGCGACGACTGTTTCCTGTGTGCTCAGATACAGAAGGGGCTCAATCAATTAAAACTACGAATGTTTGTCATTGAAAAACGATTCAGTAAATACTTGATTGCAAGCTTACCTTACAATAAATCAGTGTTCTGGGGATTGCGGGATGATTTATTTTTCTTAGGAGTGGGAGGGAATTTCGTGTGTCTTTTAAAATACGTTTCATGAAATAGTCATTGGTGAATAAATTCAGATCTGCCATCTACATGCGAAGTAGCAACACCAAGTAGCACTCTGATCGATCTTGCATAACAAAGTCATACATTGCCCGCATCACTCTCAAACGACACCAAAATAACAAAATACATTCTGTGTTTATAAGCATTCCAATCAAATAGGCACATAAGCAATACCTGGACCCTTCCCTGTAGCACACATCAATTTCTAACAATGTTCAAAACATACATAACAATAAACACCCCACTGCATCAATTGTCTGTTTTGTATGCAACGTCAGCCTAAACCTTAAGAAACCCTATGTTCGTCAGTGTCGTCAGCCAAGATGAAATTCATCGTAACAACGATATATTATAATTGTCAGAAGCCTTGTACGCAATTCTCCCCCTTAATTCGCAAACTGCACGGTCAATAAAACTATTGTTGAGTTGACAATGTCAGTCCGGGCACCATTGAACTCCATCTATACACAAAACATCCAATTTATTCCTAAATGGACGGTAATTCTCTTCCTCTAAACAATCTTTACTATTTTCGACAGGGAGAAATAAAAATGAGAGAGGGAGAGACAAAATAAAACTCTAGCAAACACTTATAGTGATATGAATATACGTAATAAAGTTGTGTGCTTGTGTGTGTAATTTGTTTCTTAAGATAAATCAAACATTGCGAATTTCATTTCAATGGAAAGATGTATAACTGTGCAAGGACACAGCCGTACATGTGAAACTAGTAATTTGTGAGAAGCTGTTTCGCTTGCCATTATTTGTCATTTTAGATCTAATTTTTAAATAATGGAATGTGGTTTGCATATCAATATTGGACGACACACAAACCAGCCCCGGCACCTGATTGTAGCCGAGACTCAAAAGTATACCCGAACCGAAAAGATGTCCAAACTCTGTACTTAATTTAGCCCAAACTGAAAAGAAGCCCAAACTCTGTACTTAAACGTAGCCCGAACCGAAAAGAAGCCCA
>CM021542.1:9858729-9869863 GCA_010994315.2 Pisaster ochraceus | reverse complement strand
GCAAACCCAATATACATTGATACCTCACCATGCAAAGCCTCAAAAAGTATAGTATACAGGATAAAGTAGGTGAAATATTTTTTGAATGCATTGCGTAAAAAGGAACATTCCTTTTAAAGGAACTTTAGACCCACGGAAGGGAGAGTGTTGTAGTAACATATGTGCATAGCATTTGGTAAGATTGTAATAATAACTGTTCACAGATTGACACATAACCTACACGTTCTGTAGTTGGTCGTAGTAGGATAACTTCACCTGCAATATTTTTGCCGGAAAGGCTAGAGTTTTTGAGAATTGAGTAAATAAATCGGTTTTGATCTCATATGAGTCTAAAATCGGATGTTTGAAAAAAAGTGAAAACACTGAAGTTTTTTTTATATATATTATTTAGTATTATTTTATCTTGATTTCAGATGACAGATAAAGCTTGAACTTTCATGAGTTTGTTTGTTTCATGTATTTGTTTGGTCACACAAAGTGTGGTTATTTGGGGGGTTGACGTTTTCAAATGTTATGGCTTCGGGCTGGAGTGGCAAAGGGAAAACCCGGCGTGGAACGAAGTTGTTGAGTCTGTGCTGTTTGTTTTTATTTTCGCTCAAACTCATGAAGGTGAAGTCTCTGTCGGCAGTCTCTGTCAAACAACATTTTATCATGGTGCGGCCATCTTGGTTTTGTGTTCGTTTGTTTGCTTTGGAGTTTTGGGTTTTGTTTTTTTTTACTATCAAATTAATGCAACCAAACCGAGGTTGGAAGGATTAACATCCTGGTTTTTTATTTATGGATGAGAACTTGGACTATCATTGTAGACGAGTTTTTCGTAGAACTAGGCAAAGAGGACTCGAGTACAGAAGTCTATGATATCGGTGCATTGTTGTGCATTAGAACGCAAGTTTACATTATTGTTATTTTTATAAATTTGTCCGGTACTGCGTGTGTGCAGTAGTTGGATGTTGATGCAATGTGGGTAAGTAAGTATACCTAGTTGCAGGTTCAGAGAGGGTTTAGAGGAAGGTAATGAGCCAGGGGAGGGGGGGGGGCAAACTCCTACCTCACAGGAGTGACAAATGTCATACCTTAATCTGAATTCAGCCGTTATTCTTTTCTGCTCTTTGATCTAGTTCTGTAGCTTCTGAGAACACTGTTCTCCAAAGCTCCTTCAAATCTTTAACTCTGGGGTTTACTAAAATGCGAAAATGTCATCATTTTTAATACACCCCTGTGGATCCTGGTTTTTCATCCGCAATGACTCTCACCTCTGACCTTTGCCCTCCTGCAAAATTAGAGAACAGATTGGTGCATAAGTGGCCGCCTTTCCCATCTGGATCCGCCTGGATGCTTTTGCTAGACACTCAGATAATTTTAAGTTTTCTTGTTTAAGCTCTGACCGTATAGAGGATAAATTATAATGTATATATTTGTATTGTCCTGTAATATAAAACAAAGCATTGTCTTTGGTCGTGTCCAACTTAAAAGCTTCGGCAGTTGGCTTGGCCGGATTGCTGAAAAAATTCTTTCTTTCAACGTTTGATCTGCAGCCATTGGCTTGATAAACAAAGTTTATGTACACATGACAGGAACCACCGTTATATAAACTAATGATGTAGCCATATATACACTTGTACATGTGTGTGAAGAATAATAGAGTAACCCTGTATGAAACACTATTATTAGGGTTCTTTTTTTTGTCTACCTGGGCAGCATGCTTCCTTTTTCAGTCTCAGTGTTTTGCATTTTCATAGTTACATTTCAAAAGTTTATTTGCTGTCTGTGATCAATTGAGTTTATATGATTATTCTGTACCGGTGCTGAACACAGCTGAAATGCTTTTTTTTTTCTTTCTTTTCTTTTTACGTATGTGGTAGTTTTTGGGGGTTTTTTAAAATTATGTTTTGATCTAAATTCCAATTTGTGGTCTTTGTAAAACTAATCACTGTGTTGAAATTGTATATAAAAACCTTATGCGCATGACGTCATTTGAGTAGGGCGCCCTCAGCTAGACGGTCTATAAACTAGCCCTAATTAGGTGGGTTGGGGTGAGGTCAGCCCGAACATCTGACGTCACACTTCGAGGCTCGTGAATAACGCTAGATAGCCAGCCAGACCGGATGTTGCTAGACGTACCTTTGACCTAGCATTCATTTCACACGGACACTCGCAGAACAAAACAACGCTATACGTGATGTATTCAATGAAATCATTGGGCCTTAAGACCAGTACCTGTTTTTATCCTTGTGGATAAAGACAGGGAACCAGTCTACAAACTTTATAACCTTTTGGCGGGTGATCTGTTTCTGCTAAGCAAGCTTTTCTGTGCTAAGCATTGTTGGTGCTTGCGGTCCTTATAGAATTGGATGCAGCAGATCTCTCCTTGATAGATTGTATATTAAGAGTGGCACAATGCATTTACCAAATCAAGTAATGTGTAGAAGCCGTTCTATAAAAATAATGTATTATTTAGTATTTTTGGAAATTGAAGATAGCAAGAATTGTTTCTAGCTTCAGTATATTTCGTTTAATGTGAATCAAATAATATAGGATGAATTCATTATTTAGTCAGTAAAAAGCGCCGTGATGAAGGTGATTTATCAAAAACAAAGTGTGATTTGATTCGTGTTTCAATTTCGAAGTGTTGTGACTGGATGGGTGGAATAGTGTACTATTTTTAAACAGGTTCTTGAGCGAGCTATTTTTTAACGGGAATGCTATTTGAACTTGTTTATAACGTGTTTGTTTATCATTGTAGTTTATTTGAACACTCCTGAATTTGTTGTATATGATTATCGATCAAAGAATTAGGCCCCAGCCTGAAGGTTTTGATAAACTAGAAACACTCCTGCCGTTGACAGCGTGTGCGTCGAAATGACAATATTTTTGTCTAATACAAAACGGAGCTCCAACATAATGACGTAATATGACTAGTGACGTAACAGGGCTTTTCGCGAATCTTTCTGAAAAGTATCGGATAAGGGTATTCGAAATTATTGGGGTTTTTTTTTTGGTTTTTTTTTTACACAATTAACATCTGTTTAATCTCATGTGAACTCAATGTCCTAATTGACTGAAAACAGTTTAAACAGTTTAAATGAATTTCAGCAAAGCTCACTTGTTCAATGTTGGCGTTTTCGTTCAAATAGGTAATCTTTAAGTTGTGTTTTGCAAGAAGGTGTGGTTAGTACAATCAGTCCAATCGGTCGCCTGTGGACGGCCCCAGCTGTAAGAAAACAAATCCCAGTAGATTTCTGGAGTGAATTGATATCGCTCTCTGATTTGTATTTAAAAGACCGTCTGACCCATGAAAATGTCATCTAATTAGCATTCGGCGGTCCCGTTTTAGCGGAAAAACACAAAAACAGCTAATCTGAGATTTTGTGTATACGTTCAAAGGACGGGTTCGGTTTTTGGTTTGGTTTTTTTCGGGAACCGAACCATAGATTAAACTTAAGTTAAAATAATTTTTGGAGAGTATTCAACTGCTATGTTGAAGGGCAGATTTTATGAAAAATGAAAAGGTTGACCGATCATGACCTCGATTGTATCTGTCTAGACGCAAAAATTAACACCCGTATAAATTAGTTTTGCCATGTGCTCATATCTTTTAAAAATGAAGGGTCGTGTGTCGTAGCCGAACGGTCAATCGCCTCGAAGTTTCGTTCCTGATCAGCTGAGTGTGGGTTCGAGTCCCGGTCAAGACACAAAACCATGTTATTCTGTTCCCAAGTGCGACGTCTGTATAAGCCACACCCACTTCACCTGTAACCGACGCCATCCACGTTACAAGAGGTCCGTATAGGAGTTGCGTAAAGCTATTTTTTGATGTTTTATGCTTGGCTTTTAGTGAAAAATACAAAATAATAAACGGGACATTTATAAAGCACCAGATGACGCAAAGCGATGGAAAAGGAAAAGAAGAGAAAGCCAGAAAGATGAGGGGGGGGGCAGACTTGAGAAACTGATTACATGCGAGTAGAGAAAAGATGGGTCTTTATAGTTTATGGCCGTTTTGTAAGCAGTGAGACCAGTTGAATCACTTACATGAGTGGGATGTTTTGGCGCTGCACCTGTTAGCCTCGTTTTGGATTACATTGATGACGTCATGCATAATTATTAAGGATGGCTAAGTCGCCGTCCCGCTTATATGAAAAAGCAGTTGCTTTTGTTTGCTAAAAAAATAGGCGCAGGATGCAACATTCTTCCGGCTGTTTTAAGCATGCATGCAACTTCTCAGTTGATTAGCCATTTATTTTTATTTATTATTTTTTTTTGGGGGGGGGGGTTGTTTAAAGGAAACTGTGCCGTGGAAAAATGAAAACACTCAACAAAGCTATATTTTTCCATTTAACATAAAGAATTTAAAAACGAGGTTAGTGTGTCTAGACGTCGTAAATAATAATTTAGTCGCCCATGCGTAAGATTTCATTCACAGCTGTCCACACACACTAACAGACCACCCTGGTTTATCTGTCTCGAAGTAATGACGTCAGCTGGGCGGTATATAAAACACGGCGACCTCCCTAGCGCCGCTATACCACTACTAACAATGTACTTTGAAGCATTTAGACATTTGAATCCGCTACCAAGGGCACTCGGTCATTTAAAATCCACAAATTCTTGATATCGGAGAATTTGTCTTTGGTAAAATGTTCAATCCCATCCGAAATACCGTTCAAAAATGTACCTGGAAGGCAATAAGGTTAGCAAGTATTATTGAGGACTGGTGATTTAACCGAAAATAAATCGATCGGTTTCAATCTTAAAGTTCACTCATTATAAATGTTATAATTTATGCTGGTACCAATCCTTCAGAAAATAATATTTCCGTCTGGAAGTCTAAGGAAATGGCTTTTTTTTTATTAAAAACACCTCAATTCGAAATAAAAACCATTCCTGGCAAAATAACCCACAATGCTTCGCTTTGGTCTCTTATCAAAAGCATTTACTGTATACATGAACTAGCGCAAAATCCGTACACAACATTATGTAAAACATTCTTCGTTAGTTCCACCCAAACATGATCACCCAATTTTATGTTTCATGTTTTGTTTTTGTTGTTTTGTGTTTGTTTGTTTGTTGTTGTTTTGTTTTGTTTTTTTTGGGGGGGGGTGGGGGAGGGGTTGAACCTAACGAAAAGATCACGAGTTTCTCTGGCCCTTTTCGAAAACGCGACTTCACTTGCCTTCCGACTATTGGCAACGTCCGCCTGATTAAATCCATGTACCAACGTGCGCACGTTATTAAAGCCTAGGCCGAAGACCAAGCCCGGAGCCCAAGCCCCAAAACCGCGGCTTCGAAAAGGGTCAATGACAGTTTCCCCAGTTATTTTTAGCCAGTGCCCTTTGAAATAGAAAACAATGAAGAATTGAGAAGCCTTTTAGGCAAACTGTTAAAATAGGGAATTTACGACATCTGTTGGTCGCAGTCCAACTCAATTTATTTTCAACTAAATCCCCATAACGGCAACATTGCATAATCGAATAATCTCACAAGCGTAGAAGGTCAGCTTGTAACTGAATAAGGTTAAAATAGAGTATGGCAGACGATGTTACAAATAAAAAGTGTACATCATATCATTTTGTGTGTGATTGTTTCAGAATTTATTTGTATCTCATCACAATGCCTTGAAACAATTCTCAATTTGCCACATTGCGGCTCTTCCGGGTTTTTTTATGTGCGCGATCAACCTCGTTCCCAGTGGTGTACGATCTCGACGCGCCATTTTGTTTTCTTTCCCAGAATGCCTTGCATACGCAGTATGGCTTTGGTGAGATCTTTTCCATTCAAACCGTATTTTGTTTATCATAAATCAACTGGTAGGCAGTTTCTTTTAAGTTTCTCACGGCAGTGGGTGTATCCAGGAGCCTATATAGGTCTACCCTTAACTTTTGGGCTTTTCCATTATACCGGTCCTTTGTTGAAATAGCTGGAGGGTTTTGGTTTGTTTGTCGGTTGGTGTTCAATGTTGTTGTTGTTGTTGTTTTTGTGGGGGTGTTTTTTAAAGGGTTTTGTTGTTGTTGATATTTTCCAGTCCTGGCGTCCTTCGCCCTACCCCTGGACCCAACAGGTTCGGCAAGTACTGATGTATAACCGTTTCTTCACCCCCAAACCACCCCGGGACGACGGCAAGCACTACCTTCCCTCATCAACCCAGTCCAGAACCCAACAGGGTCAGCAAGCACTGGTGTATCTTTCCTTCACTCCAGCCACCCCTGCGGGACGGCAAGCGCTACTACCTCTCCCTCACCCAACCATCTTAGGACTCGGCTAGCACTTGTACAGCAGTCCCTCACCACATCATCTTAGAACTCTCCTAGCACTGGTGCACCCGTCCCTCACCTCGCCTTCCTCGAGACCCCAAATGAACAACAATTTCTGCTCAAATCACAGACAACTTTTTTAGAAAATGGCTATTACAGCCTATATTGTCTCTCAAACTCCCCTAAGGCTCAACCACATGGACAGAGGACCCACCCCGGGTTCTGGGGTGGATGGGGTGATGGGCTGGTGCACAAGCTTGGTGAGCCTGCTGTGTCCTGTGTGGGTGGGATGGGGGCCTGGTGATACCATGTGCTTGCGAGCAGGGTCACAAAGCACAAAGCACTCTGGTCCCTCACCCCCACCCACCCCAGCAGGGTCTCCAAACACTGTTCCCCGGTCCCTTTCCACCCACCCTGGACACTCTGGTCCTTAAACACTGGTATGACAGTTCTTTTATATCATACGATATACTTTAATCAGTGGTTTACACTCGATGGCAGATAAATTGTGAACTCTTATAGTCAATGAGGTAGAAAGCTTCGGCAAAAAACAGGCATGTATATAGATGTCCTCATTAGTTCTACACCCATCATTGGCCGGAGACCACCAGCATATTATTTTTTATTTGCGGCAACCTCAAACATTCACGTATGAACTTTTTACACCGTCGCTGAAAATCCCGGGCCTCATAAACTTGCAACAAGTCGGTCTCTTTGATTTAATTTAGAAGAAGAAAAAAATGAAACAAAAAAAACCCAACAACAACACACGATTCAGAAGGCATTATCATTATGAAAATGTTGAGGTTCTTGAAGGACTTTTACCATTTATTACTAAATATATATATATATATCTGAAGCAGTTTGCACCTGCTGCTTCTTCGAATATCGATGCAGTTTTCTTGTTCTTCAAATAGTTCAACGACACACCTTTGCCGAGGAAGACTTCCTGAAATAAAGAAACGTTTACAGAATTATTCATTTGAAGTAAAAAGTGAAAATTGCATATTCCGTTATCTTAATGTTTTTTCTAAAACATCCCATAATCAAAACGAGGCCGATATGACGGATATCTTGCACATTTTATGCCCCTTTCTGTGGTGCTTTGACCGTAAATGACTGCTATGGCAACATTAAAAGAAGGTTGCCGTTCGGTCGATTACTCAAAATTTGACCGGTGTTTTTGTGGAGAGCATTTCGGAATCGTAGTCTCCAGCAATTTCTCTGTTAAAAACTGCAGAGACCCACAGGGGGTCGGAACGGGATGGGAAGGTACATTTTAGCCCGTATGGCCTAGTAGGCCTATATCATTTTGGGTTGTCGTTACGTGAATTAGCCCGTCTCTCCATTAAAAAAATAAAATGAATAAATAAATAAATTAAAACAAATAAAAAAAATTATTTAAAAAAAGAATAAAATAAAATATATATACAAATTATAATCATAACAAAAAATAAAATAAAATAAAACAAAATAAATATATAAAAATCAATGATAAGGAAATAAGTATACATGTATATAAATAAATAAATATGTATATATAAATAAATACAACATTATGTCTGGTAATTCCCACCCTCCCCCTCAATAAAACAGGTCTTGTTACGCCCGCTGCCTTAGTCCATTAATAGATCTAGAGAAAAACTTGAGTGCTTATCTGTTGGTTTTGTTGTTGTTTTTGGTTTTTTTAATGTTCGTGATAGTACAGTGTAGATGGATAATTAAGACGTAGCTAATTGTGCTGCAGGTTTTGCAGAGAACAATAGTTTAATTTCTCACTCATCTTGCTCCCAGCCGTCATACAAATTACTTCTTTCTAAAAGGGACTGGGGAAAGTCTACTCATTTAATGATAAGCGTTCTTCAACATGCCGGGGGCCAGGCCGCCCCATAAATATTTACTATGAAAATTAATATGTACGGATCACAAACCCTGGTATTTTAGAAGCCCGCACAGCCAGTCAGTTGAATCCAACTTCAGAGAACACGCAGGGCGCCTTGTGTCATTCCCAGTAATGCCGGCACACGGGAACACACGTGCAGAATCTAGCTGCAACATCTTAATAGCCGGCCGGCAAAAGTGGTTGATTTTTGCCGCGCTTTTTCGTCATGGCAATTTGGGGTAATCAAGCCAACCCCGGCGTGTCATATATATTTCACTTCAAAGGGCCAGTGTGGTGACCCTATTATGGCCAAGCAACTGACTATTGTGTCTTCTTGTTCGCGCCCAAATCTAAAGGGTATTACGTCACGAGAATGACCAAGATTTTTCAGGTGATTATCAATCTGCTCCGGCGACACTTGGTGCTGTTTGGTATTTACAGAAAATACGTGAAGAGATTCAGACGTTACGAATCTGCAGAGAATCTGTGCAAACATTCGAGCTCAGACGACAACTTGATACACTCAGCGAGAAAAAGAAGGTACCGTTCCGTTGGAGAAACCGACTGCAATTGGTATAGAACTAAAGAGTATTCGTATCGAGAACTAGAACTGAGAAGTATGCCGTGTGATACAGCAGATAACTGGGTGGGGTATCAGGACAACATGGTGATTCCATGCAACGGGCATGTTAACTCGGCCTTTGTGACAAACTCGGCTCAAAACCACCACGAGGATAGCAATGGCAATGGCTACATGACTTTGAATGATAACTGGGTAAATGGTAATTGCAACACTATAACTCAAACGGATTTCAGCCTTGACGGCGTGATTGGAAGCGGGGGCTTCGGCTCAGTGTTCTTGGGGCGATATGGTGGCCGGCGTGTTGCCGTGAAAAGCGTGCGACAGAGCACCAAGAACAGGGAGGCAAGCCGGCAAAGTTTCAGGGCAGAATTCAACGCATTGTTCCTCAGACATGAGAATATCGTCAGCGTGTTGGCCACTACAGCTTTTGAGGACTTTGAAGCCGGTGCTTTTATCATTATGGAATATGCAGGTAGGCGCAATCTGCAACAGATAGTCAACGACCCTTTGAGTAGTCTAACTCCCACGCGGCGAACCAAGTATGCTGTGCAAATTATCCGGGCACTGCACTACACCCACTCTCAGGGTATTGCACACCTAGACGTAAAACCAGCCAACGTGATCGTGGACAGCAGTGACATCTGTAGACTAGCTGACTTTGGCTGCTCGCAGAGAGTTCACGATGGTGAAGGTAACATCTCCCTCCCCACCCATCTCACCGGCACTTTTGCGTACCGCGCACCTGAGCTTCTTCGCGGCAGACCACCGACGACCAAGGCCGATATTTATTCATTCGGTGTAACACTGTGGCAGATGCTGACCAGGGAGACGCCATTTGCAGGCGAGAACCAGCATGTGGTCATATTTGGTGTCGTTGCACACAGTCTTCGCCCGAGCCTTCCCGAGAACGCCAACGAAGCCTGGTACGAGAGCTTAGTCACAAAATGCTGGGAAGGATGCGTCTCCAAGCGACCAACTGCCGCGGAGATCTTGGTTGCCCTGGAAAGCCGTGTAGACGTTGGCGAGTCACAAACCTGAAGAGACACTTTTGGCGGCTGGAACCCAGTCTACTGATCGAGTTCTCTAAAGAGGTGATTCTTTATTGCCGTTTGTGTGAGTTATTCACAAGTGCCGATTTTTATGAAGTCCTGGCTGTTACGTGTATAGCCTTTGACTCCAGGCGAGTTTGACAGTCCGCATTGCTTTCTACAATTTGGGTCTAGGTAATGCTAGGTTTTGATATGGACTCCCTCATTGTCATGAAACAGTTGCCGTTATTATTATTTTTTTTACATAATTATTTCTGCGAACAATATTATGTGGATATTTTAACGGTTTTCTTTGTTGCAATAACACCAGCACGAAGAATTTTAAGCATGAGGTCCATGCAAACTTCCAGGCTATCGTCGTTTATAATTCTGATTGGTCGTTTTAATGAAACAATTTTGTTGTTGTTGAAATTTTGGTAATTTACAAAACGTTAATCTGTGTGACCAGTGTGCATTATTATGAGCAAATTGAAGATCTGTCGCTCCAAATGCATTATGTTAATTTGCATATCAGTCACGTGTTCTGATTAATTGACAAGTGCTAGTTCTGAATGTTTTTAAATAAATTGGTTTTCCTTTAATGTTTTGAAAATTAATTAACTGTTGTTATATATATATATTCTCAGTGTATATTATTTTGTTAAACTCTTGAAATGCTATATATTTTGAAATAGTTATTGACAACTTTTTATCTTAATTGGAGAAAATACAAAAATATTTAAACGTGTATCTTGTTTTCTAATGTTTTTCAGTGTAAAGTGCAATACTAAAGTGCCTTATCGTTAATCGTTACCATGGTGTGGAGCTGTTGAAAATGAAGCTCACTTTCCATACTTCAGATTTGCAATATTTATTCTACTTCCAAACACAAACATATTTTTTTCTGAAAATAATTGAATCTCTTGTATATAGTATTAATAATGTTGAGCTTGTCTTTGTATTGGTTTTTGTATGATTATTATTTAGTTTTGATGTTATTGTAAAAAAAAAAAAAGTTCTATGGATCGATTACCAATCGGGTCTCATAATCACATATGTTCTTTTTAATGTGCCCGATGTAGGCCTAAGGTTTTTAAATCCCTTAACATTTTTTGAAGAAAAGAAAAAAGATTTCATTCAAAAAGTTAAACCTGAAAATTTTATGAAATTAATATTTCAGTCGTGCATCTGGGAAAATGGCGTTTGCATTTGGTTAAAAAAATGACACGTTCTAAATGCTTGCCTTTTTGTCTGAGTTTAGAGCATTAAAACATTGTATTTCTAAACTAAAAGGGAAATAAAAACCTAGGTTTACCTTTTTTATCGTTGAGTAAGAACAAATCATTTGTAATTTTCTCTCAGGAATTTTAGTATTTAATCATTATCTGTT
>CM021542.1:9700832-9713787 GCA_010994315.2 Pisaster ochraceus | reverse complement strand
TTTTTTTTTTTTTTTTTTTGTCTCAGCTAAATCTAAATCCCGCCAATATAAGACATCCCCTTTATATTGTCTTTTGCAACTATTGGTCAAGCTAGAGGAGGGAGTGCAGATATGGTTCAAGAAAACTGCTGATTGGTTGATATCACAATGAAATCGACAGTAAAACTGAATATTCATTAGCTGGAGGGCTCTACTATCTGTGGGGTACAGGAAAAAGAGTGGCCAGACTATTCGTATTTTTGCGGGTTACCAGTCAGATGTATTTGATTGTTTAATATGCATTTAGAGTTTGTAATAGCGAAGCGATAAAATGTGGGAATATTTCTATTCGCGTCAACACTTGAGAGGATCAACATTAGAGATGCAAAGTAAATTAACACTTCTGTTGGACCGAGTACTGTCACGGTCTGACTAATTAATTATAACACGATGAGATACTCTGCAACCTACATAAAAGAGTATTTACAATGGAGACAGACACGGCCTCACTTGAAAGTCTATTTGTTTTTTTAAGTGCTATAATTTTTATGAACATTCTATCGGCGACAGCGGTAGAATTTTGAAATAGCAAGAATGCGTCAACTAAATACATACTCAACTGCAAACTTGGTCTTCATTTTTTACATGCATGTTTGTCGATGGATTTGTGTTCTTGCAATGCCTCAGATGTGTGTTGGCTGCGAAAGAACGTTGCTTTAATGCAAGGTGGGATCGATTTCACAAACAGGCCAGAAAAATCTGTAGGGTTAGGGTAAGGGTAAGGGTAAGGGTAAGGGTTAGGGTTAGGGTATTTAGGGTTATGTCTGTTAGAGTTAGGTTTTTAGGGTTAGGCTTTTAAAGTTAGATTTGTAGGGTTAAGGTTTTTAGAGTTAGAGTTAGGGTTAGGATTCGAAGGCTAGGATTAAGGTTGGGTTTAGGGTACCGTTAGTTTTTTTTAAGGTTTAGGGTTAGGGTTAGGGTTAGGGTTAGGGTTAGTAGGGGTTTTTAGGGTGAGGGTTAAGGTTAGAGTTAGGGTACCGTTAGTTGTTTAGGGTTAGAGTCAGGGTTAGGGTTAGCGTTAGGGTTAAGGTTGGGGTTAGAGTTAGAGTTAGAGTTATGGTTAGATTTAGGAATACCGTTAGGGTTGGGGTTTTTAGTGTTAGGTTTTTAGGGTTAGGTTTTTAAAGTTATTTTTTTAGGGTTATAGTTTTGAGGGTTAGAATTAGGGTTGGGGTTATGTTTTTAGGGTTAGGGTTATTTTTAGGGCTATGACTATGTTTTTAGGGTTAGGGTTTGGGTTAGGGTTAGGTTTAGGGTTAGGGTTAGGTTTTTAGGAATTGATGTTTAGGGTTAGGTTTTTAGGGTTGAGGTAAGGTTTAGGTTTTTATGGTAAGGGTTAGGTTTTTAGGGTTTGGGTAAGGGTTAAGGTTAGGTTGTTAGGTTAAGGTAATGTTTAGGGCTCTGATGATGTTTTTAGGGTTTGGGTTATGTTTCTAGAGTTAGGGATATGTGTAGGGTTAAGGTTCGAGTTGGGGGTACCTTTTTAGGGTTAAGGTAAAGATTAATTTACGGTAAAGGTTGGGGTAAGGTTAGGGTTAGGGTTAGAGTTAGGGTTAGGGTTGGAATTAGGGTCATAGGTTATGGTAAGTGTTAGGGTTTTAGGGTTAGGGTTTTTGAAAGTTAGATTTTAAGAGTTAGGACTTTTCGGATTATGTTTAGGATTAATGTTTTTAGGGTTAGAGTTAGGGCAAGAACTTTTAGGCTGAGTTTTAGGGTACAGTTACTTTGTTATAGTTAGGGTTAGAGTTAGTGTTAGGGTTTTTAGGGATAGGGTTAGTGTGTCGTTAGTTTTTTTAGGGTTAGAAATGAGGTTATGGTGGTGTTAGGGTTAAGGTTGGGGTAAGGGTTAGGGTTAGGGTTAGGGTTAAGGTTAGGGTAAGGGTTAGGGTTTGTAGTTCTAGGGTTATTAGAGTTAGGTGTTTAGGGTTAGGTTTTTAAGGTTAGACTTTTAGGGCTAAGGTTTTAGGGTTAGAGTCAAAGTTAGGATTTCCCCTAAAAGACCTAACCCTAAACCTAACCCTAAAAACCCAAACCCTAATCATAACCCTAACACTAACACTAACCCTAACCTTAAAAAAGTAAAGGTAGCATAACCCTAACTCTAACCCTAACCCTAACCCGTACCCTAAAAACCCCAACCCTAACACAAACCCTAAAAACCCTAACCCCAAAACCTAACTCTATAACCCTAACCCTAAAAACCCTAACCCTAACTCTAAAAACCTTAACCCTAACTCTAACCATAAAAACCCTTACCCTAAAAATCTAACTTTAAAAACCTAACCTTAAAAACATAACATTAATAACACTAACCCCCCCAAAATTAACCTAAACCCTAACCCTAAAAACCCTGATCCTAACCCATTACCCTGAACCTAATCATAGCCCTAAACACTAACACTAAACCTCACCCTAAAAAAGTAAAGGTACTCTAACCCTAACCCTAACCCTAACCCTAACCCTAACCCTAACCATAACCCTAACCCTAACCCTAACCCTAAAACCCTTACCCTTACCCTAAAAACCCTAACCCTAAAAACCCTAAACCCTAAGTAACCCTAATCCTAAAAAACCCAAGCCTAACCCTAACCCTAAAAACCCTAACCCAAAAAGCCTAACTCTAATAACCTTAACCCTAACAACTTTAACCCTAACCCTAACCCTACAAACAAAACCATAGCCCTACAAATAACCCTAACCCTGAAAACCTAACCCTAACCCCAACCATAACCATAAAAAGTAACCCTAACCCTAATCCTTACCCTAAAAAACCTAACCCTAACCCCAACCCTAACCCTAACACTTATCCTTACCCTAACCCTAAAAACCGAACTCTAACCCTAACCCAAACCCTAACAACCTAACCTTTACCCTAAAAAAAGTAACGGTACCCTAACCCTAACACTAACCCTCACCCTAAAAACCCTACTAAACCTAACCCTAACACTAACACTAACCCTAACCCTAAACCTTAGAAAAACTAACGGTACCCTAAACCTAACCTTAATCCTAGCCCTCAAAACCTTAACCCTCACTCTAACTCTAAAAACCCCAACCCTAACCAAAACACTAACACTAACACTAACACTAACTCTAGCCCTAAAAAAGTAACGGTACCCTAACCATAACTCTAACCCTAACCCTGAAAGCCCAAACCCTAACCCTAACCCTAAAAATCGTAACCTAACCCTAACCCTAAAAACCCTAACCCTAACCCTATAACCCTAACCCTAAAAATCGTAACCCTAACCCTCACCCTAAAAAACCTAACCCTAAAAACCCTAACCCTAACCCTAACAATCTAACTCTAATAACCCTAACCCTACTAACACTAACCTTAACCATGACCCTAAAAACACAACGATAGCCCTAAAAATAACCCTAACCCTAAAAACCAAACCCTAACACTAACCGTAACCCTAAGAAAGGAACTTTAACCCTGACCCCAACCCTTACCCTAAAAATCCATAACCTTAACTCTAACCTATAACCCTAATATCCTTAACCCTAACCTTAGGGTCTTCAGGGTTAGGCTTTTAGAGTTAGGCTTTTAGAGTTAGATTTTTAGGGTTAGGATTTTTAGGTAAGAGTGAGGGTTAAGGTTTTTAGGGCTAAGGTTAGGGTTATGGTTACGGTTAGGGTTAGGGTACCGCTACTTTTTTAGGGTTAGGGTTAGGGTTAGGGTTAGTGTTCGGGTTTTGATTAAGGTGTAGGGTTAGAGTTAGGACTAGGTTTTTAAGGGTTAGGACTAGGTTTTTAGGGTTAGGGTTAGGTTTTTATGGTTTGGTGTTTAGGGTTAGGTTTTTAGGGTTGGGATTAGGGTTTGGGTTAGGGTTAGGGTTAGGGTTAGTTTTTTAGGCTGAGGGTTTGTTTAGGGCTCTGGTCGAGTTTTTAGGGTTTGGGTTATGTTATTAGGAATAGGATTAGGGTTAGGGTTAGTGTCAGGGTTTGGATTAAGGTTAGGGTTAGGGTCATTGGTTAGGGTCAGGGTTAGGGTTTTTAGGGAAAGGGTTAAGGTTAGGATTAGGGTTAGGTTTAGGGTTACTTTTTTAGGGTTAGGGTTATTAGTGTTAGGGTTAGGGTTATAGGTTAGGGTTAGGGTTGGGGTTAGGGTTAGGTTTAGGGTTTTGAGGATACGGGATTTTAAGGTAAGGTTGTTTGGTTTGGTGTTTAGGGTGAGTTTTTTAGGGTTAGGGTTTTTAGGGTTAGGGGTAGGCTTAGGATTTTCAGGGTTAGAGCTTTTAGAGTTAGGTTCTTAGTGCTAGGTTTTAAAAGTTAGATTTTTAGGGCTATGGTTTTTAGGATTAGGGTTTTTAAGTTTAGGGTTAGGGCTATGGTTATGTTTTTAAGGTTAGGGTTTTGTTTTCAGGGTTAGGGTCATGGTTAGGGTATCATTCCTTTTTTAGTGTTAAGCTAAGGGTTAGGGTTACGTTTTTTCCTATAATGGCAGGCGGCTTTTGTGCTGTAATTGCGTCGCGTTTTGATGAAACGTTTGAAAAACATTTCGTCACACCAGCACATTCATGGATTTTCGCATCAAGGTGGCCAGCCGTCCACTTTTTGAGCTATGCCTATTTAAATTTCAGATTGGAATACTACAACAAAAAACCAGCAAAAACCAAAATAAAAACACAATGTGATGTCATTAACACAAGCATTCTACTTTTTGTTTCTGGTGAAAAACACCAGAGAACCATTTTAATTATTTCCCAATCTGGTCTGTCTAGCTACAGAACATGTTGTTTGGTGTGAACAGCATTCCTGATCTAATATGAAAACTTGGACTAATGAAAAACGTTGACTGGCTGGTGAAACGACAACAAACTAACTGCTCCTACTGGGTTCCGGTGGTTGTAAAGGCAGCGCTGGCAGTCATACTTCAAACTCAGCCTAGTGTAACCAAAGTGAGGCTCAGAGGACAAAATGGCTTAATCCAGTGTTCAAAGGAAACTTGACAAAGATGGCCATGTCCTCATTTTAATTTTTTTGAGGGAGAAGTATTTGCCTCATTAAAATTTGTAAAACTATACAAATAATATTTAATATTTAATGCATAATTTACACCATCTTGGCAATGGATCAAGTTTGTATGGATCGCAGATCAACTTATTGTAAATGTATCGGCATTAGTACAAAAAAAGATAATGTTAACTCCCCTGATGCACTTTTCTGTATTAATTGATTTTTTAAAGTTTGTAGTCTGTGACCATGCAGAGTGAAAAACCAGAGAGCAATAAAAGTAAGGATCCCAAGATATTAAAGGGATATAATATAATAATAATAATCTTAAAGTTTAAGTGGAGTCAATCCTGCCAGTGTTCAGATGGCCTGTGCTGATTTGACCAAGCGCCTCTTTTTTATACCACCCATTTACTCATATCTGCATCCGCGTAGCGCAGTAATAGCTACATTTAGTACGAACTACATTTTGTTCACATTCACCAAGCAAAACCGAAAGAAATGCCATAATTCAAAAATGCATTTACTACATAATCATAACAGTCAAAGGAAACTGCTGGTAATAGCAACAAACAGAAAATAATTATCTTCAGATAAAATAAATTAAATACACACTAGAAAAAAAGTAAATCATTTATGATTTTCTACAGCTAGTAAAGTTGTTTTTGAGCGCAAGAAGACAAAATGCACGTTTAAAAAAAATGACGCTTCACCTTTTTTTGATTTATTCAATGTGCAGATTGACGAATGGTTAGTATTGAGTGTGAGGTGTTAATAATGAAATACTGTGTGTGATGATTTAAGTGCTAGGGTTAAGTTAAAGTTAGAGTGAAGTGTTCGTTCAGTATTAGACTGAGGAGTACAGGGCTCGGTTTTAACAAAACACTAAGATTCATCTTAAGATGAGTTGTCAATTTTACCATAGTGATTTGTATTGTGACATCACATTTTGCTGAGCATCTAAGATTGATTTGATTAATCTTAGCTCTTTTTGAAACTGAGCCCTGGTGTTGTGATTGTTGAGATGGTTTGGGTTTGCTTTGCAGTAAAGTCCAGCTCGCGCATCTCGCTAAAGCTACATGCATTCCGTCTTTTTTGAGCTCAAGTGTACACTTTGGAATTTCTCAAACATCTTTTAATTATTCTTATTTAGCAATAAGGGAAGTTTGCCCCACTAATAAAGATAAGGGCCTAGAACAATTTCGATCTTACCAAATTAGTATTACTGCCTCAACATAATTTGAACGTTATAAACAATGACCTCATAATTGTTTTCAAAAGATTGCGTCCGGTTTTCTATCTCCATCAAAAAGATTATTTTTCAAAGTTTGATGCACATCAAAATAACTTAACCTGAGCTTTCCTTTTCATAGTTTCTCACATGTCTGAGAACAATTCGATGACATTAGTTAAATTTGGCAAATAATTTTCTTTGTAACCAATTGTTATTAAATTTGACATTTTGTACTCAATTTGGTAAAAAAAGTTTTGACGAGAAAAAAACTTTCATAAATTGCTTTTACCTTACACCACTGACATTATTTTTTGGTAACCTGATTTGATTGCTTGTGTCCTTTTTAAAAACGCGGCAACATTGATTTGTAGAAATGAATTCCTAACTGCTCTGAATCCATCAAACTCCAAAAGGGTATTGTACTTTAATTTATTGAATTTGTTTTTCCATGATAAATAAACCAACAATGCTTGGCATTAGGCCAGGCGTGTAAATGTTATCAAATCAACTAATGTGAGTACCAAGCTTCAGTGTACAATACCCTTTTGGAGTTTGATGGATTCAAGAAATGTCTATTGAGTAAACGATACACTAAGGCTTTATCTTAATTGATGGCTGTCAGCTGCAGCCACAGCTGCAGTCATAGCCGTCTGTAAAACTTAATTCCTAATTGTAATCCATCAAATGAATCCATCAAAATCAAAATGTTATAGTACTTGACTTTAATGAATGCTATTTTCTTAATTACCAACAATGCTTTGCGAGTACTGAGCTACGTTGTACAAAATGTCATTGGAGTTTGGTGGATTCAAACGAGTGAGTAAACATTAAACTAAAGGCCGTGGCCGAGTTAGTGGCTGCAGGTGTGGCTACGGCTCGATCATCATGACAACATGATTTAAAGCATAACTTGAGGCCCATAGCAAAACAGCCGCAGCCATAGCCGGACACGGCCTAATGATGATCCTCTCCTAAAGTGTCTTCATACAGTAAGGCGCCCTCATGGTTCAGACTGTTTGAGCTGAACATTGCGGGATTCATCCAGCGAGACTTGACAGTGTTTCTTCAGTTGTTGAAGGTTCAAAAAGCCTGAGTTGCAATAAAGGCGGTAGCAAGACCCCTTACTTCACTTGAACATCTGAACTTGCAGCCGAGAATCATCTGGCTAGACTTCGCACAGTCCTTCTTCAGCAGGTGACAGTCCAGAAGCGTTAGTTACAAAATGTACCATCAAACATCACAACATCACTTGAACAGTTGACCTTGTAGCAAAGACTGGCTAGACTTGACATAGTCCATCTTCAGATGGTGGCAAACAGTCAACAAAGCGTTGATTAGCCTCAAGATTGGGTGCATGTTATCTCCAAGGTCATCACCTATAAATCTGCGGGAAATAATACAAAATTTCCAAATGTCAATTTGGATGAAAATGTACAAGTCGCAGTTGTTTCAAGGAATAGTCAAGTTTGATTGCTTTCATGTGCAAGAAAATTCTCTTCCAGGTACAATCAGTTCTTCAACTCAATGAATGAACATGCCTCAACAAATCAGACTTTTTTTCTTCTTTTAGATTTTAAACAATCTTTTTCCTGCAAAAAAAACTCGACCTCCCATTCTAATGAAGTTTTCCACCAAATTGGTTGTATGGTGTGTTTATTACAAGTTTAAGAAAGCGAATGAATGTATTCAGTCAATGTATGATTCGAAAAATCGTAAAATTTGCTTATTCTGAAACATTAACTCCTTTGCCAAGGAATAAAACTTCTTCGCCAAAAATTACCAAGCCGTCAATTGTTCACTCTTTCCACCTGCATCCTCCAACGATGCTCAGTCAAACAGGTCCGGTTGTAGTCACCACTCCCTGTACCCTCCAACGATGCTCATCCAAACAGTTCCGGTTGTAGTCATCACTCCCTAGGTCCTCCAACGTTGCTCATTCCAAACAAATCCGGTAGTCGCCACAAGGAACTGCTCAACTGAGGGAAAACGTAGATGGTACAGACAAATTTATCTCTGTGCATTAACATTATCTTTATAAAAAAAGGAGCCCACGCCAAATGTGTCGGGAAGTTTTTCACTTTGTTTGGATTGTACAAACACAAATTTGTAAAGCAAGTTAAGATGATTCTTAACTTGTTTTGCCTCAGTGGTTGGCTGGTCGTTCATGCCTGCTGTTGTTGAATCTCAAATGACATTATTTTAACTGCTTGTTACTTTAGTCTTTAGAGATTTGTTTGAGAGACCCTAAAACAGGTTGGGTTTTACAAACAAATGTTTCGTTTATCCATCCAAAGTTGTATTGATCAACTGATGGTTAGATTTGTTCATGATCCTCCAAATTTTTTGGTTGTTGTCCCGTCTACTAGGTAGATCCTTCACAGTAACTAACTTAATTATAACCCGATACATTACCAGTCTTCTGATTGACCCCTGTCCCTGCTGATAGGCATCGTCTTAGCTCAGTGAATATTTCAGCATACAAGCTACTTCATCATCTTCAAGAAGAAAACATAATCTGCTTTTTGGAAAGAAACATTTTCTGGAAAGGTTAGCATTTTGAGGTCGCAACAAAAAGCCAAAGTCAGGCTCACCATACACATTACCTGAAATAACCGCAATACTTTACCAAACCAATGTCATCTACGGTGTCCTAGAGCTGGCATCTGTGCACAATTGTTGGCCATAACATCATGTTCAGGTTACAAGACTGTGGAAAACCAAAACAAGTAATCGCCTGTTGAGGGAAGATTAGAAGCTGCGGAGGGAAAGATTAGTTTTCGTTCACGCTTAGCCTCCCACTTTACCAAATACTTCACCTAATACTCAACCTTTGCAGCAAACTTGACTACACTGACCCCGCTGACTTGTGTCAACCAACAAAGACCTGCCACAACATCCACTTTGGGAAGAGCTGTTACCTACAGTGGAAAAAAGTATAGCCTGTGGAGGCCAGGTTAGAGGCTGTGGAAATAAAAGTTAGAATTGCTGTGGAGGAAATGGTTAGCTTTCTTTGATACTTCACCTGTTATACTTAACCTTTCCTGTAACAGCCGACCCCACTCTGGCCTCCAGTCACACATCAGGGACATCAGAGGGAGAGTCTTCATCGTCAACTCAGGTTCTTTGTTTACTGTTGACGGCGTATTTCTTAGTTTTGGTTCAAGACACTCGTCTAAGGACTAGATTTTACTGTCCTCAAAATGTAAAAAGTACTTGTATTGTGCCACCTCAAAGGCGATGAAATCGAGCATCTTGGAATCAAGACTAAGTACTACGCCAGTCACACTTTATACTTTACCTATTGCCCGTAAACCTGCTGAAAGAGTAGAGAGTTAGTCTTATCTCTAGGCCAACACTGTTATTACCTCTAGGCCTTTTCTGTCTTACCATTCATACATACCAAGGCATCACTGATGTCTCAAAGCATGGATTAGCTGCTCTTTTCCACACCTCTCTTGTCTTCTTCCGTCTTTTTTCCTGGTTAATTTTTGTTTCTTCTTATTTATTTTACCGCAGCGCTAACAAATACGAGGTTAATGTTATGAACCCTAAAATCGTTTAGATAAAATGTTTGAGTTTCGGGACATTTTCTAAAAAGTTGAGTTTACTACAAATTTACTCTTTTTTTCTTTTATTTTAACCTTGATCTAATTGAGCTAGAGTTTAGCGGGATTATGTTTATATTTGTTGCCTTGTAAGTGTAAAATTCTCAAAGTTTAAATGCTCAGTTGAAAATGTCTGCATTCAGAATTGATGTAATGCTGATATTAGGAATATGTAAATAATTATTTAGCTGGTCTAAATTATCTATTTACTACTCCTAAATCAAACATTAAACATCAAATGAATGGCGATCGGACTAGAATATTTGATAAAGTGATTTTTTCTAGAATTCTTAAGGTGGAGGGTTACGAGCCCAAGGTACAAAGCGCAGCAGTGGCGCGTGGGGCAGTATCAACTTTTTTTTTAAAACAATTTTATTTTATTTTATTTTTTCCAGAAAGAATATTACTCATCTTTCTTGAAAAATTAACTACAATTAAACTATTTTACAGTTATAAACGAACATGACAACTGACGACTTGAAGTATCAACCCTGATGAAGATTTTCCAGTAAGACCAGTCTCCTAATTAAAAAGCATCATTGGCTTCGACCAATATGCAAATCAAAAAATGCCAAGACAGTTTGACGTCACCTTGAAAGCTACACAAATAAGGACAACATCAACAAGGTTGCAGAACATCTTGGGGCAGGAGGAGTGTTACAAAAGGGGAGGGACTCTGCAAAAAAACGGGTTAGATTTTCCTTTACCGTTCGCAGTCTTCACCTTGTCTCTGTCTTGAAAGGTCAACTTGCGTTATCCGACCTCCACTATTGCTCACTATGAATGATCTAATTTTGTTTATTCTTTTTGTGTTGAAACGTGAATAACTAACGTATTTTACATGAAACTTGTTAACCGCATGTTTTTTTTTACAGAACTATCGCAACTCCTAAGAGAGTGTTTTATGTTTCAATCAACTCACATTTATTTTATTCATCGTGTATTGGTCTAAAAAAATATGTGTTTCCCACTACAGTCAACCTTGAAACCCCATTTAAAAAAAACATTGAGTATCCGCAAACCTTATCAGATTGTATTTACTGCCATTTGCTTGAAAGATTTTAAAATAGTGATAAAATAATAAAAATTAAAAATAAAGTCCAACTTTCTATTATCAAACAGTTTTTCAGCCAACTTAAAAAAAGTGGAGGTCGGATGCGGCCAAGTTTTCCTTACCTTAATCCGGCGATGACTCCCAGGTACGTCCACAAGCCACATATCCATCGATCTTCAACTCCCATCTGGTCCCAGCCTCTGAAAATAGTCAGCATCTCAGGAAACATTCCCATCAATGTCTCCTGAAGCTTGCTGGCCGCTGGGTCTACCTCAAGTCGTTCCCCGTCTTGGTCCACCACTTACAGCTGCCTCTGTCGTTTCCCGTCTCTGAGTTAAGAAAACAACCCCTAAACCCATCAATGCTTCAATTCAAGTCAACAGGGGGTAACTTAGCAGACATCTGTAGTTAGATAATCATCATTGAATCTCAAGAAGACATTATTAGTCTGAACTAGTGAAAGAAAGGTGATGATCATGCCAACGTTTTTGAAAAGAACTGGTAGAAAAATTATATAGAAATTTTTAAATGTTAATAGACGTACTTCAAATGATGCTGTATGGGGTGAGCTCGGACGTTTCTCCCTATACATAGAACAATGCCGGCATTTTTGTTAAATACTGGCTTAAGTTTACTGAAAAACAACCTCATTAAATTCCAAAGCAAAGCAAAGCAAAGCAAAGCAAAGCAGTCCCCCCCCCAAAAAAAAAAAAATAAAACAAATAAAAAATAAAATAGAATAGCACATGGGTGTGTATGTGTGCGGTCTTTGGGTGTGTTTTGGTTGGGTTTTTTGCTTTGCTTTGTTTTTATTTGAATAACTATTTTATGTTTGTTTACATGGTTTTAAGTTTAGTATTATTTTTCTTTACTACACGTTCCTTAGTATCATCATGGAACATACCTAACCAGCTACAAATAAGTTCTTTACGTAACTCATCCACAAATTTATCACAAAGATTACCCTGGCTATATGGAACCCTAACAAACTCGAGAGAGTATTCCGCTTTATCCTATCAAAGGTGTCTTTCAAGGGACAAAGACATTCTCCTCCAATTACTGAACTCAATTGACCTAACTACCGATTACCTAACTGCAAAGGCACTATACAAAATTGAATGGGGTGGTTTTTCCGTCAACTTAAGCCAGTATTTTTTGAGGGAGTTCGGCATTGTTCAATGTACATAGGGAAACCTCCCGGTTCGTCCAACACAGCATCGATTGAAGTACGTTTATTTTGCATTCAAAAGACCATTTATACCAGTTCATTTTTAAAAAACTTTCACTTTACCTTTCTTCGACGTTACTTCAGAACCGAAGTTTACAATAGGTTTTAACTAAAGTACTTTTTTTTTTCAAAAGTACTAGAAGAGATAAATCATTAGATTTTTTAAAAATAATTGAATAGACTGCCTGGTTGCTTTATTCATAAGATTTTTGGTAGCTAACTTAAATGAGCCTGAGGTTTGAAAAATAATCCCCTAATACGAATAAGGCTGGACAACTTCTATAGAGTCCACATCTAGCTGAAAGTATTCACATTTTGTTGCTCTGTATAAATCGTCGTTGAAAATAATGATTTTTGTGTGTGAACATGGACAATAAGTCTCCGACTTACTACAAAAATGACCCAAATTGTGTCATCAGTCCCTCACAAGTGTTAGACAAGATAATCAGATAATCATTTTTGTCTATTTCATCCAACAATGAATTAATACTTCTAGTACCGAGTTTTACACCCTAAAATGTGACTTTCCTAAACTCAGTTTCAGATCATTCAGGAATAAAGGATATAAAGAAATGTGTATTACAGATAGATACAACTTAAATAATACAAATAAACAAATAAGTAAAATAATTAAAAAGATATGTAAATAATATGAAGTGTAATCTATATTTGACTCTTTGGACAATTCTGTTCGGAGACTTAACAATATCAAGACATAAGAAACTCACGATTATTTTTTATAAATGAATACAGCTGTTTATCGTTTTAAGCCAACCCATAACTATTGATGTTCTTTCATCGTTTCATGCTTTATTGCCCCGCTTTTAAACTGGCAT
>CM021542.1:9635316-9652096 GCA_010994315.2 Pisaster ochraceus | reverse complement strand
AAGTGGTCTTGTAGCAAGCACTGCAGTTGGTCGCCTCCAAGTTGCCTTGAAAAGTTGCCTCGTGTGACAAAGCCCTTACAGAGAGAACCGAAAAACCTGTGCAATCAGGAACAGTTTCTTCGAAAATTTTCCTTTTTTTTTTTACTTCATATTGCCGGAAGATATTAAATAGTTTTTTTTTATATAAACATTAAAAACAGAAAATGTAATTAATCTTAACCTTGTATTGCTATCAACACATTAAAAAAGTGCACTTAAAAATGATACTTCAAGCATATATATAGATTTTTTCTTCAATTTACACGAAAGTCTAAAAACACTTTCTTCAAAATGTCTTTCTCAAATACTTGTTGTGTAACTATTAAAAATGCCAAAGTTATTATTTGTTGTTTTTTAAGATAACTAAAGAAGTAACATTCACTTGCATTTATTTACATGTTTTGGTAAATTTGTATACATACAGCTCCCAATTAAAACCAATTTGCCAATTATTGTAATTTTTTTAAATACCAATAAAAAGAGAAAACTTTAAAAGCAAATGCCAAATTCAAAAAGTAATGTAAATAATGCATCCTTAAGCGGGAAGTAGCACCCGGAACTTTATGTTATATTTCCCGTGTAAACTGATACAGTTTAATAAGTTGATCGAAATCTTCCCATTAACTAAATACTTGTTTCATATCCGGTACCAAAAATATATATATATATTGTTGTTTCATGTTTTAAGTTACAGATTGTATACGGCGCCCACGTGAAAACATTCAAAACCATGTACAATTGCGATCCGAACAAAAATGCATTTTAAAAGGTTCTTTTCAATTTCGAATTCGACCTCCCAATTTGAATCTATACTTTCAATGAACATGTTATGCAAAAAAAAAAACCACTACAAACAAACAAACCGGTATAAACAAAAACATGGTTTATGTCTGTCGGGGATGTTGGGTTTATGTGCCCATTTCATTGAGGCAATCAAAATAATAAATTATAGTTTGTGGAGTCTTCAAACGATAATATTATCTCGACTCTGACAGAGGGACATTTTAAAGGGAAAATATTTGCATTTTTTTCAAATTAACACAAAACTCATAACCGCATTAATTGTAAATACTGAGCATGCTAAGGCCTACTTTACCCCCGACCTTATAGGGAAAAGCATAGAAATTCATAGGAAACATTCAGTACAAAGCCCCCCCCCCCCCGGAAAGGCAATTAAAGGGGACTGACGTCACGATTATAGCAAGCCTGTGGCTTCACATGGAATTATGAACTTTAACTCAATTACTGCACACTTTTGCACGCTAAAGGGCGCCAACATTATTGTAACGGTGATGATACGACGGCCAGCGCGTGCGCGCGTGTGCAGTATCTGAGTAAAAGTTCAAATTAATTTCTTCATGGACCTTATCATTGATCTCTATTAAATACACAAGAGATCAATGGACCTTATGCATTGACGTCATCCAGCCGCCATCTTAGAGGTAAACCGATGGTGAAACAATCGAAACGCGCAGATTTGTACGCGCGGCGCACCGGACTGGCCAATGAACAACGTTCTTTTTGACCTCTAGGTGAGGGCGCCCTACTCAAATGACGTCATAAGCATACTGTCTATTCGCAGGCCTGCAATGATCATGACGGCAGTCCCTTTTCAAGATGGAATTATATTTCAGTGATTGTGATTCTAATAATGTGCATCTGATTGGAGAATATCCACAAGAACTTGTGGTTGAGTAAGAAATAAACATTGCTGCGTTACGTTTGGAACCACAAGGGGATTCTTTCCTTAACTTGACCCCCCCCCCAACAAATTCCACAATAATAATAAAATAAAATAAAGTAAAATAAAATAAATAAATAAATAAAAGAAGTATCGTCTAATTACTATACGCAGACTCAAAAGTGAAACAAATCTTAAACAAACACTAATACAAAAGTGTAATCCTACACATCACCTCACTCATCAGCTCCTCACTACCATTCCCCATTCAAGTTGTGCTGTAAAAAAAAAACTAATCAAATCGAATGCATTTTCTAACGGAAAATGATATATTGTGAGAAGCTGACACTGTTCTTCGTTTGGCAAGCATTTAATAATTTGATTATGCTTAAACATTCCCAAAACAATGTGCGTTTATATTGATCCAAAGAGAGTACGGTATAAAAACTAAGCAAAGATTCCCGCAGTTTTGCTAACATTAGCAACGACATCTTAATTCAAAGTTTTAACCTCGCAGTGGTTTTGCCAGCATTTCAAAAAATGAAATGCCGTGAGGTCTTTCCAAATGTACATTAAGTTTTTTACAAAACATCATTTTATTACCTCTAGTAATACATTTAACATTTACTTACTTATTTATTTATTTATTCATTTATTTATATATTTATTTGATTTTTTTTTTCAGGTGATGCAAACTATCCTTCGATGTCATCCACGCTCATCTGGAAGTCAGATGTGTAAGCTGATTGATTATCGGTCGGACTGTCGATCGTATTTTCGAAGTCGTTGAGGTTGATCTCATCATTGTCGAGGTCCGTTTGAAGACCTGAGTCACTGCGCTCTGTAATCTGGCTTTTCCTGGGGCTGAACGTGGCTTCTGGGACCGCAGCCGGGCCGTCTAAACCTCCGTTAGCCCCCAGTCTTTCATTCTCTCTCTTGATTGTGAGTCTGCGTTTAGCTCGACGTTCCGCACGGCTTCTTCTGCAATAAACGAAAAGTTTAATTAAATGAACCACACTGTGGGTGCACAATTATAGCTTGTATTTTACTGAGGGAAACATGACCAGACCTATAAAGAGAGAATTGCAGAGCTCCTGTGTTAAAGCTCTGCTCCTATTTGAAACTAAAAGTAGAAAAGAATACAACATTTGAACGCCATGTGAATTTGACATTTCTGGAACTTAGCAACCTTCCGTTTATACCTTTGACCGTCGCAAATCAGACTTGCTAACGAGCGCTTGGGGGGGGGCATAAACTACTAATCATAAATGTCAAGCTTTTTGCGAGATTAATAATACATCTATTATAGGTCTAGAAGGGTCCAGAAAAGTTATCTACCATACATCAAATCTAGTCTGTTATTCCACGCTCTGTAATAGGTGTAGAAGAAGACATGATGCTGCGAGTTGTTAAAATTGATTGATTGGATGCATTTATAAACTGATAATGTATGTATTTTCACAATTGAAATACTTCAGTGATGCTTGTCTTTAGAATAATTATACAAAGTGTAGCCCCAAAATTTTTTATTTATACTGAAGGCTCTGTGTCCTTGAAAACCGTGGTTTTTATGTTAACATTTAGTAAGGTCTTATTTTGGTAAGGCCCACGAAAAAAATTTGTTTCGTCTGAAATGCCCCCATTTGATTAGAAATTAATAACAGTATATCGACAAATCTGAATCGCTATCAATATTGCCGTTAGATGAGTTTTGGACATTTTCCGTGGTGTGCGTTTGAACGCTGCCCTCAACACGACCAGAGATGCGATTAACGAGGTTGGACTCGACGTTCTTGGTGAATTTACCGTGACAGACTTTTTTTCCCGTTTTCTCAACAAGTTGGTACTGCATTCAACTCAAATTTTCACAGGTGATCCTTTTTTTTCAGATTTACATTGACAAAAAACAAAGCGACGATCCTAACTTTATGCAAAGACATCTGATTTTAATTGGAAAACTTATGTACTCTTTAATATAAAAAAAACCCCAGAAAATTGTTTCAAGGACGATTGGAAACAGTGCCAAGTTCACCGTAAACAGACCATTCACGTGTGTCAAGAATAGAAACTATTTATCAATGTATGTAGGTCCAATACCTTTCAGTGAAATGAAACGCAAAGCCCAACCCAGTAAAATTCAACAATAGCGACTGGGGTACACGGTTAATGAAGTGCATCTAGTCAGACATTCCCCTCTTTGTTTAATTTTGTATTCATGGATATAAAGGTTGTTTTTCCTTCCATGGGGAATAGTATCCAACGTGCGGGTAGCTTATCAAAATTCACACCTGGATTTCTCGATCATTGGGTAAAGAATATTCAAACTGCCGTAGCTATGCGAGGGATGTTTATAGAAGCCGTGAGGGAAGATTAATTTTCCCTGACGTAGTTTGTTTTCGAGTGAACATTCGGTCCAGTATTTCTGACCATCAAGCCCAATCAGTATTTCGAAATGATCTGGGTGTAGGTCATCTTGAACCTGTTTTTCTCCCATCACCACTATCTTTGTCGTGTTCTCTTTTTTTACGCAAAAAAACTCACGCTCGCCGATTTCTATTCTAAATAAAGGTATCAGACCATTTCCCTCCAAGCCCCATATTTGGGGTGAATTTTGTCAGTCGTGGAAACAAACAAAAAATGCTTTGAACCGATTTGTCCTTGCATAGGTCATGGTTTCGTGCCTTCCAAAATAGCGCCGCACTGTTCGATGGGGAGTTCCATTTCTTATTCCACACACGTTTTATTACATTATTACCAATTGTCTCGTACTAGGTCTACTAAAGAAAAAAAAATTACGTGTGTGCAACCTTTAAAATAAGTCAAGTAACTGACAGGTCTTCAAAACAAGTTGTGAAGAAAAACCTTTGACAGAAGTTTCAAAACACTTTTTTTTTCTTTTTTCTTTTTTTTTTTACAGAAAATGAGAGTTTCTTGACACAATTGAATACAGGTAATCCCTAAGTCCCTAAACGGTCCACAAACATAGCGAGGTCTAAGCAAACTGTTCAACTGGCACGCTATTTCAATTCAACCGGGTACACAAAAATGCAGTACAATGGGGAGAGTAAGCAATGTTGTACTTTGGATGGATTTTTAAGAAGGTTATTCCACCCATTTTTCAATATTGAGGGGGCGAAAGCATAGCCCCCCCCCCCCACCATAGTGGCAGCTTCATGTTACCAGCCATTAGTGTCAAGTTCACTGTGTGCATTTACAACAATGAATACTAAAATTCAGTTTACCTCCCAAGAAGGGGCCAGACTACTTTGTAACTCCAGCCTCGCTTTGGTTAGATTGGAATAGAAGAAAGACAGCATTGCTGAAGTAAGTGTTGTAGCATTGTAAACTATCAGAGGTATAGTTGATCAGTTTTTAAGCTCAAAGCTCACCGTGCACCAACGTAAAACTTGGTACAATCGGAGCCTTTGAGGCGCTATAGGGTCAGCATGCACACCGGGTACATTTCCACCAACGCAGTTCAGTGCATGCGCACCTTTCCGAGGATGGATTAACCTAGTAAGTCTGCTGCCACCTAGCGTCTCTAGAAGACTCCCACTATTCTGGAAAAGTATTTATATTTGAAAGGCTGCAAAATTTTTGGAAAAAAACTATGACGCTGTTTCAACATTGTTTTTTCTTCTGAGAACGTCGCCATTGAAGTCTTAAAAGAATATAAGCTCAGCCAGCATGAAGGCGGCAATTCAAGAAACTTTGTAAAATTGGAACGAAAGTATTTCATAAAATGTCCTCCAAACTCTTTTATTATTGTCCTTTTCCTTTTGACAAGAAAACATTTTCCAAGACATATAGAACATTTTACTGAGAGAGAAATCTAGCAATATAGAAAGTCTTGAAGTTTTGAGAGAAAGGGGTCTTAAAGCACTCATAGCGACTCGCCACCTTTGCTGGAGTGATGATACCGCATGCACCATGCAGTGTACACTTACAGAGAACTTAGTGTGAGAAAACAGATGCTAAAACGGACCCAAATTTAAGTAATATTTACAAGTGTAAGGCCTACCTTGTTACTATCCAACAGGAAAGGACGAAGAAGATTAAAATGGCTGCGAGCCCACCAACACACGCCAGCGCTAATGAGGCTACATCTGGGGAGACGAAACAGAAGTAAACTTGGTCAAAGCTAGTATGTGTTGCTATAATGTAATTTGTAAATCAACATTGGAAGTGCTTATATGACTACTGCTGCTGGTATGTTTACTCTCTTTGGATCACTATAAGGTACAACATAATGTTTATAAGACTGCTGCTACTGGTATGCTTAACTCTCTTTGAAGCAATATAAGGTACAGCATTAAAATGTTTGTTAGACTGCTGCTATAGTATGATTTACTCTCTTTGAATCAATATAGGGTACAACATTGAAAATGTTTATAAGACTGCTGCTACTGGTACGATTATTGTCTTTGAATCAATATAAGGTACATCATTATAATGTTTGTTAGACTGCTGCTCCTGGTATACATTACTATCTGTGAATCATTATAAGGTGTGACATTAAAATGTTTATAAGACTGCTGTTACTTGTATGCTTTACTCTCTTTGAATCAATATACGGTATAACATTGAAAAGGATTGTAAGACTGCTGCTACTGGTACGATTACTGTCTTTGAATCAATATAAGGTACAGCATTGAATATAGTGAGAAGACTGCTGCTATTGGTATGCTTACTCTATTTGATTCAATATATGGTACAGCATTCAAAATGTTGTCACTTCTGCTGTTCTTTATTTTGTTCTTTGTTCTTTGAATCAGCATAAAATACATTAATGGTAATGTTTACAACATGTCTTCTTTTGCAGAGCTCAGTTTATTTGAATCATGATAATGTACAGTACTTAGTATTTCAGATTTTATATTTGGTAGTTGGTACTTTGCACTTGGTGGAGAAATAGGCCCTTTTCAATGTACAAGTATTAACCATGCTTGACCTTGCAGTCTGCGCGATGTCCAACAATTGAAAAGTGAAAATCTTCCATTTATAATTGTTTTGGCCTTCTTTGTGAACCTTCAGTATAACCACTCACACACACCTTTGTAAGCTCTAAAGTGTCAAAAACATCCCACGTTTTTCTCCCTGGTATTTTTCGAGGTGTACACCCCCGTGACACACCATAAAAGTATCACTAATTGGGTGACTACACAAGAAGAAGAAAGAAGGGGAAAAAACGAATGTGTATTGTATCTTGATTTTCTTTTGAAGAAACTACAAATCCCCTCCCCCGGTTTTCTTCCCGTTTATTCGTCAAGCTGCGCACACTCGATATTACATAACAAAACATCCAAACACGCCAATGTTATTTTCTCAATAACCGCTTACTCTATCGAGTCAGATGACACCTAACCCAGGCTTTTCTGAACGCACTGGACCGTGGTTTCCTTTGTCCAAGATTTGGAGAAAAAAAAGTCTCAAAATACAATGAAAGTTTTGGCTAAAAAAAAAACCCACTTCATAATAACCTTGAATGCCTGCATATTATGATAAACTGAATGTAATGTGAGTATAATTAGGTGGGCTTCGCTGCAGAAACATCGGGGCTCAATAATGTCATGCTTGCTCTTCGAAATGATTTCCAAATGTTGGGCGATCAATCAAAAGTGGGAACAGTTCTGGAATTTGTGCGTCACAAATTTGTGTTTAATAGACTGTATACAACTTTGGTGATGTCGAAATCGTGCTTGTCCACAGATTTTTTTTCTTCTTAACCTACACGGGAAAACTAAATGATCCTAGCGGAAAACTTTCCTTGAAATATTTGTGGTTGCAATGCAACGGTGTAGTTGTTGAGAATGGAGTAAACTTTCCAATTAGTTTTGATCTCGCAAGGCCAAAGCTCTATGTTTAAAAAGAGCGATGACCACTTGAGCTTATTTTCACATGGGTTGAGTTTGTTTTTTATTGCGTTTGAATGTGTATAATTATTAGGTCCCGTGAAAGTGAAGATACTGGAGTAATGTGGTTAATGGAAAAATAATTATATCAGTTTTCATCCACCAAAATTTGAATCTGAGAAACGTTACTGTCAGTAACGTTTCTCAGATTGTGTATTCCAATTCCGGTTTTTCATCTTCCTGCGTCGACATAACCGACCGGATTTTCGGCGATGTCTCAAAAAACGCTACCACCGTTTGATATGAAATTTACACAGGTTAGTTTTATTGTGTATATCTACATTTAGATAGGATTAAAACAATCGAACGGTTAAAAAAAGGGGGTGCTATACGTCGCCTTTAAGGTTCACTCCTGGACTTAGACACACCATTAACAAAAGGTTACTCAACACTCTGTACAAAACAACAATTTTTTGACTACGCTATAGTCCTGTCTGGGGAATTCATTCTGGAATTTTTCTTTGAACAATAAACAGGCACTTCTCAGACTACAAAAAAGGGCTGCTTGGATTGTCGCAGCGGATGATTTTGATTATGTCAACGCTCGGGGTGAGGACATAATTAGGGAACTTTTTTGGTAGAACTTGGCCCCAAGAAGAGAGTTTTACTTAACCTGTGCTATGTTCAACTGTGTTCATGGACTAGCGCCTGGTCGTCTTAGAACAACATTGAAATGTGATAGGTGTGGCTTCAACACAAGGAACGCTGATTCCCTCAATGTTGTTCCTAAGCCAAATGTTGAATGCAATCTCTCTGTTATGCAGGTGCTATTGTTTGGAATCAAATACCTGCTTATGCCCATAATGCCCCCCTCTATTGGTAGCTTCAAAAGTGTGTATGAGAAGGTGTAATTGAATCAGTAGTTTTGTTCTTTAAGTTTAGTTTGTGCATTGTTTATTATGTTTTCCTTTCTTTATTCCATTTTGAGCGTTCTCCATTGTTTGGTTTGGGGTTAGTTGTTTTTGGCTCGGTTCTATATTTTAGTTATTCTTTTGACCACAATGTAAAACAACCTGATTTATGTAGAATGTATAAGTATGTTTTGATAAATAAATAATAATAAATAAATACAGAATAAGCGATGGATAGAGTGTCCAAATCTCGTACGTGTCCGAACGTAGCGTTAAAATGTGAGACTTTGTTTTTCTTCACTTGTTGAAATAAATGTACATGGGAACCACAGGGTCCAAACAAAGCTCCACTACGCACGAGACTTCAAAGGTCTCCTTAAACCACTTGTTCCATTTCAGGGCCCAATTTCATAGAGATGCTTAGGCAGTAAATATTGGTCTGACAGTTTTCTGCTAAGCGAAATTTGCAGGATACCAGTCACAAATTGTACTTTTGACATGAAATTAGCAGGATACCAGTCACAAATTGTACTTTAGACATGGTAGTTTCGCAAATAACCTTATTTTTGTATAAGCGTAATTTGGTTGTGCAAGGCTACTTTTTTGGCTTAAGCAGCTCAATGAAATTGGGCCCAGTGCACCTTATAAAAGAGAAATCTACGATCTGGTACGGTCAACCTCTCCAAGAGCAGAACCAGAGTCCAGTTTCATGGCTCTGCTTACCACAGAATTCTGCACTTACAGACCCCTGTAAAGCACACCATTCTATGGGACTTATTAGCGCAGAATATCATAAGCGAGCCATTAAGTCGAGCCCTGAATTGATCTGTTTAACTGTTGAGGTTTCACTAGATCCGTTATCATTAATATTTAAGGATAGTTCTCGTGTACATACACGATAGTTCTTGTGTACGTACACAATAGTTCTCGTGTACGTACACGATAAGAGCGGGATTATTTTTATTCATGTGGCGGCACTTCGCTTACGTACATTTCCCTGATCAAGATGACCTGATATTTCACCGTCATAATCATCTCGTCTTTGCGAGATGGTTACGTTCTGTCGACTTATTAGTTTGAAAGACAAATGCTTTTGATATGGCACTTATGGAGCTCCGTACGCACTCTTTGTACCTTTTATTACTTCAGAGAGTGTACGTGCACGAGTGGCGGCAGGTTGTTTTACAACCAGAATTACAAAATTAATAGCAATGCTGGATCGCTTATCTTTGTAACAGCATTTCAAAATCAGGTATATACTAAATCTGGGTCACAACATAAAGTGGCAAAGTGAGCATTCTTTACACCGTCAATAAAGTGTATTTATCCCCCATGGCACCGTAGACGAAAGAGCAATAAGTTCGGCATTGTTCAGAATCACAATGCTCCCTGCACACATACGGGAAACAAAAGAACAACAAGCCGGTTTATCCTTAATGCAAACATGCTATGCTCTCGTCCAATGCCAATTCTTATGAGTCACTTTTCTTTGCCAAATCAGCATGAGAACATAATCTTCGGTGAAACAGAATTGTTTGAAACAGGAATCTTGGTTTAGGCTCCGGGTCCGGCCATGGCTTAAAACACCTTGCAAAAAGCAAACTGCTTCGGGTTTTAGACGGAGCCCAAGCCGGACCCTTAATAGCCAGAGACTAGGTTTCGAAAAGGCATCCCAGTGGCAAAGTTGAAAGTTTCATCAAATTCTGCGGTAAAAAATTTCAAATGAAAACAACGAAAAACATTGAGCCTTTTGAAAACTTAATGCGGCAGTCAGTTTATAGCAAAAGCTATCTGGGGAAATTCGAAGGTTACTTCTTCCAACTTTGACAGCATTTTTGCGAGGGAAATTTTTCTCTAGAGGATTTGTGCTGGTTTGAACTTTTTATTTTCACAGAACCTTCAGATTGAAACTAATCTGTCTAATTTGTCTATGATTAAGCTACTTACCCTATTGTTAGCCTTTTATTAATTTTAAGCGAAAATGGTTGAGCTTCAAATAGTTGACTTCCACTAGACGAACCAGCACCGAGCTGGCCGAATACTTGGTGCAATAAAGCTATCCAAGGTCCAGCCAGGTCGAAGTTTAATTGTTGCTCAAGTCAAGCGGGTCATTTGCCCAATTTTTGGCCTGCTATATAATGTGCTTTTGTTTTGCAACTCACTCCCATTTTAAGCAGCCTATAGGTTAACTTACGGCCTCCATTTGTCGTTTATAAATACTTTTTAAAACATAAAAATCTATTAATCCAACATAGGGGAGATTTTAAAAGTCATTGATTGACTGGCAAAAAAAAGTTCAAACATCAGAATATCTATAAGTTATAAACAGAAAACACTGAAGCGCCCTCACCGAGTCGACAGACATTATCACTCCCTGTCCATGTGCCGTCATCCTGACATACTCTGACCACATCTCCCACCGAGTAATGGCCGAAGTCACACGAGTACTGGAGACTCTGACCCGTTTCGAACACCAGAGTGTCACCCCCGTTGTGGGTCGTACCAAACGATACTGGCGGGACCTTGCATCCCTCCCCGGAAACCATGGCAACTGCTGCTGTATTGGAAGACATTTAAAAACATCAATTTTCAAAGTATGTCTATTGATGACCAATGGTCAATTTCAAAATACTGGCTGAGCGCAAGCAAAGTTAGCTAAGCAGAAATAGGTTAATGGCAAAATGTGATATAAGATTCCGAGAAGATTTATGCTAAGTGAATATTAATCACCACTTGTGGGAGGGATTTTTCAAATTAGGCCCTTACCAACAAATTAGTTTGTGAAAAATGATTGGAATGTGCCGTTCTATGGCTATGCCAAGAGAACTGAAAAGTCCTATATCCCTCAACGATGTTGCTGAAGCAACAGCCGTAGCTGTTGGACGAAGTCTTTCAGAAGCGGTCTTATTGAATATTAAAGCCCAAATGGGGACAAGACTTTTTTTTATAGCTTCCAGCCTCTATAAGAGCTTTTGAGTTTGCTTGTTTGCTTGTTTGCTAATTTGTTTGATCGGGTGTTTGTTTGTTGGGGTGTTTGTTGGGGTGTTGGGGTGTTTGTTTGTTTGTTTTGTCTGTTTTGTTTTGTTTTGTTTTGTTTTGTTTGGGGGGATTTGTTGTTGCTCTGTGTGTGCAGTTTTTCTGAAGGTGCGTTTGCATAGAAGAAAACAACAAGAGCTGTTGTGAAAATATAATCTATTTTATGCAGTTTTAGCTTTTCAATGATGTATAGTTGCAAATAAGTGTTTATGCTTCGATGAACATTGCGAATAAACCTACTTATCTATCATGTGTGTATGTACATTCTGAATTAGTGTACATGATCTATAATGAACCTGTTGACAGTGGCATGAAACCCATTAAACTACTAAATATTATTATTCGATGAAGTTCTTCAATTTGCAAAAGCAATGAACGTTAAATAACCTCACCTGCAAGAGTCAGAAGAATGAAACTGTGGAAAATTGCCATCGCTTTTTTTCTCTGACAGACTCGGTGTTGAATTGTCGTGGTTTTGTTTTAATGATCCGTGTGTCCCCTGAACGTTCTAGGTGCCCTTCAGCGTTTTGGGACACACGCGTTCCTCGGCGTTTTGGAACCAAGGCGTTCCGGCGCAGTGGAAGAAATACTTTCTCCTCAAGCCCGAAATACTAAGTATCAATAATCTCTCTGCACTTCGTTAATACGATGATCGATCACCAAAAACTGGCTGTATTTGTAATGCCATACATTCCGGACTTGTGTTGCACGACGGCATTCGGCACAGGCGGGTCTATACGGTCCTTCTACCGGAGTGGGTTTACAGGTTTTAGATACACTCGGTACGTGCGCCTGTTGCAGAATAAATTTGTACATTCAAAACGGTTCCCATTCAAGGACTGTTTTTCTTCATGCTTGGTCGCCTCTCTTATTAAGAACACAATCTCCAACAAATAACATTTTCCGACGAACTGACCGACGTACATGCCGTTGCAAGATAATGGAAAATTTCGTGCTTGAATACAAAACACAAAATCCCAAGTGTAACCATTATTCATAGCAACAACAACAAAAAGAAGTGGATCAAATGAAGGAACACTGATCTCATAAACCTAATGGTGGAACAAATCTATTCAGGTATTAGCTTGATTTCGGATTGAAAAATGAGGCATTTTGCGAACATGTTTATCTAAAAAAAAGACAAGAGAAAAATTGTCTGTCTTTCTTCTACAGTTTTTAGCAGATCATTCAGTTGAAACCGCCACTTGTGAACCGTAAATCACATTCAACTTTGAAAGTAACCATAAACCCCTGATAACTGTTTGGCTATCAAATACAAAACTACATTTGCTGTCAGCTGCACACAATTTTTTACTTGGGAATTTGTGTATAAGTAGAACCTACATTTAGGAAATATACATTTTAAAGTACTTTCTATTTTATCGAGAAAAGTACAGAGCAGCGGTCACTTCCAACTAGCGGAAGAATTTTGTTTTGTGTTTAACACATTTATGTAACTTTTTTTTTGCTTTTTTTCTTTTACCTGTTTTTTCTTTTTACATTATTTGTTGTCCTGGTATACTAGATATTCAACTTATCTTCACAGATGGGTGATGAATTTGAAAGTTGAGGATTATCCCTTTGGTTTTTTATTTTTATTTTATTTTTTTTATAGCAATCGGTTTAATTCTTTTTTGTAAAAGTCATTTTTTTTTAATTAAAAAAATTATATCTTGTTAACGCAGTGTGGATGGTACGCATTACTATGGTGGCCCCGAAGCAAAACCGCTGATGTCAATATTCATGGAACATTATTTTCACGATTTTGCCCCAAGGTCGTGAAGCATGACGTCAAATTTTGCGCACGGGAAAACGTCGCAGACAAAAAAAATTCCATTCAGCTTTGTGTGGCCCTTCAGAGCCACTATACATAACTCATTGGTCTCCACGGCTACCATGTCCTACACAAAACATGAATGTGTGGTCTTTGTTCGTGTTGCTGTAATTTGACGGGGCATGGGAATGTGCTTTAGTTGACGACAATACACACCTGCCCCCAAGCATGCTAATGTTTAGATAAACATTGTAGAAAGTACATCGATTGGAAATCCCCGCGATCAGTGTTTATGATAACCAGAAATACTTATTCTAGGCTGGATTTATATCGGTTCAAGTCACATTCAACGCGGGCAAAACAACATCGGAAAAGATAACAAACTTCAAATTGTGTTAGTATAGTTCCAACAGCTTGGGGAAAAGAAGTGAAAAAGATCACGTGCAGTACTGACAGTGTTGGCAAATACCATTACCATCAAATGCTTACTCTCTTTGAATAAATATAACGTACCGCATTAGCTGAAGGTTAGCCATGTTGTTAAGACGATTATTTTGGAGGGTCTCCCCAACTTTTATTTAACATCCCTCGCTTCGAGTGGAATTTCCAATTTTTGTTTCTTTTGCTTAACAAGAAACAGTCCACAGTCACGCTAATAAACGGCATGTCGGTTATCCGCGGCAGTTTACGCGAGGTTTTAATAAATGTAAGAAACAATGAATGCCAGCAGGTTAACGAGGATATCCAAATGTGTATTTTAGTCTCATGCTGTCTGTAAATATGTAAAGGCAATTTTTGGGCCAGCAGGTTGACGAGGATATCCAAGTTGTTTTTTACTTTAGTGTCATACTGTCTTTAAATGTGTAATGGCAATTTTTTTGGGGGGCCAGCAGGTCATTAACGGAGATGTACTAATTGTTTTACATGAGTGTCATACTATTTGTGAATATGTAAAGGCAAATTGTTGCCCTATTGGAAAGATTTCAAGCGCTTGTATAATGGAGACGAATAAATTGAGATGAGCAAAATAAAGCAGCGTTTATTATGCATCAGCTCCACAGACTCTCACTTTCCCCTCCAATTTTGCCATAAACAGATTTAAACCGCACATCTTCTTTGGACACACATAGATTGGAAAACAACGCGGCAGTGAAAAGAGCGGCAACCGTCTCGGACTGAATTTTTGTAAGATGATTAAGAAAATTAGTTCACAAACTCCCATGGGGCTACTCCCCTTAATATATGTAGGCGTGGAATTTGGGTAATATGAAGAAAGTTCATTTACAACACTGAGAGAACGCCTGATCTCTCAGCATGGTGACTAATATCACCAGACAAAGGGTTGAATTGAAGAAAAGTCCCAAACAGAAAAGTCACACACACAAAAAAGCAAACACTCAACAACACCTGACATAACCAACAAATAAAAAATAAAAAAACATTTATCCCTCCAGCGGTTTCATCACAACAAAATAAAGGAATCAAAACCCACGACAAATCTTACAAAAGAAAACAAAATGCGCCCCTTTTTTTATTTTAAGATTTTTAAAAATGTAACAAAACATTCTTGCTTCGCCCATTGACGAATCGACTACAGTGAAACGAAGACCGTGTTGCAATGTTCAGTTGTTACAAACAAGGTTGGAATTTCTGAAACTGGCAAGAAATTCCACCCAATTGCACAAACATAAAAAAGGTCCCATTTCGCCATGCAAACTAGATCAAGGTTAAATTAACAGCGATCAATAGACATAAATAAAGAGGGCGCCAACGCGAAACGCTCCGAATTTCGTGACCTATGGGTCAATTTCATGTAGACATAGCGACATAAAAGCTTAACAGAAGTGGAGTCGATTTAATTTGCATCTGCACTTTTCGCAAAACGGAGCACCAGTCTTTAACCATCTTGTACACGAATTCGTTGAGCTGCAAACAAATAATAGCAAAGCAATAAAGGTTACCAGCCAAAATACTGTGTTATATGCACTGTCTGTAGCAAGTCACCTGCTTAGTCTTGCTTTGCAGTAAGTTTTTAAGCAATTGTCTGATAGATGTTAAATTTGCATCGGGAATAAAGAATATTATTTGTGGGGTTTTTAAAACTCATACACCGATGTGTGTTAAGCATAGTATACTCAGTGTTTTCGCGAGTCCTGTGAAGAAAAAACAATCCTTAGGCATCATAATCAGGGCCCAGTTTTATAGAGCTCCTAACGCACAAAAACTAGCTGAGCACAACAAAATTATGCTTATCAGAACATGGTTACCAGCCAAACTACCATGTCACATGTTTAATTTGGGACTGGTATCCTGCTCATTTCTGCTAAGCGGACAATTGTAAAGCAATATGTTCTGCTCTTTGAAATTGAGCCCAGGTGGACTCGTTGTCTGCTTATTAAACACATCTGTGAGTTGGGGCTCTGGGCCAAATGAGCTGCTTAAGCACAAAACGTAGCTAAGCACAGCAACATTATACTTACTAGATTAAGATTACCAGCCAAAATACCATGTCACACGTACAGCTTGTGACTGGTATCCTGCTCATTTATGCCTAAAAATTCATCTAAAAATCACTCGTTTCATCGTTTAAAGGCATTTCTTATGACAGAAACTGATTATTCTGACAAGGCGTTGAGTCTTTGCGGGACAGCAAGAAATGTGAAAGGCAACTCAAGTAAAAAAAAAGAAAGAACAAAATCAAACATAAATCATCAAAGAATAAAAAAAGCTAAATTTCATTTTCTGTGAGCTTAATCGTTGAAGTTAGTTAATCAAAACGCCCTCTACTAAAAAAATGTCAGATAATATTTCAGCTTTTGTGTCAACACAATATCGATATAAACACATTTAAATAGCGTGTATACTGCTTTGACGATACATTTGTGCAAAAAATGAAATTAAAAAATGTGCACCATGCAGCCTCTGTCTTAAATACAAATCAATAATATACTACAGTTTGAATATATCTCCCAACATTGTTTTTTTGGTAATCACGGAGTGCATAACAAACACAGGTTACCAGCCAAATTGTTGTGCTAATTCCCATAGGGCCTAACTTTTGAATGGTTCCCTGCTACTTTCTGCTTAGCAGCTTTATACACAGTAAGGCCTTGATTTATTGCAGTCAGTAATTTTTCAGAGAGGCGTGAGCTCTTCTTCCAGCCCCTCCGGATTCTTCAGAGCCTCTGGGTCAATATTCATCGTGTCACCGTTCGTAGACGTGACGTCCAGTCGCAGATCTCTCATGCTACATTCGATGTCCGTATCGTCGGCTATATCCCCGTGTTCGTACGCTGTGTTCTGATAGCCCACGTGGGAGTTGGTATCCTTGACGGCTGGTGTCAGTCTATAGGTGGTGATACTTTTCTTCAGCCTGCTTGAGGAAAAATCAAGAGAAAGCAAGTTATTTGTTTTAAAAAAATTGTTCAGAAGAAAATAAAAGGTGGCTAAGATCAGTTTGTAAAACTTGTGGTTACTGTAAATAAGC
>CM021542.1:9623049-9633617 GCA_010994315.2 Pisaster ochraceus | reverse complement strand
TCTTTTGAAACACTGGGGTGGTCACCTTCTCTTAATGGTTACTTTATTGGGTTCTTTTGAAACGCACACAACATTAGAACTGAACTCAAGTGAAATAAAAATCACTTCTGTGTTTCCTCTGTCAAACCCCGGTACTCCCCCTTCTCCATGGGTGAGCTTTATGAAAGTCTTGAGGTATTTACCTGTGCTTGGCGCCACGTCCACAAACTTCGTCGTGAGATCTGTCACGTCTGTCGAATGAAAAAAAAGTTAGTTATTGCGTCTGTTGGTTTTTCATAAACGGATTACAAATCCAAGTACCACAAAACCAAATACGTAGCTTAATTTGTAATGTTAATTGTGAAGTTATTTCAATAAAACATTCGGAACGCTAGATGGCAGCAGACTTACCAGGTAAATCTGTTGTTCTCGATAATGTGCGCATGCTCAGAACTACGTCAACAATGGAAATTTACCTGGTTAGTCTGCTGCCACCTAGTGTTCCAAAGTCCCCCTTTTAAATATGTAGATATATTTAACAAATGCAGGGTTAATCCTTAGATTTACAATTCTTAGCCCTTCAAATTAAAATAGTTATTATCTCTTTAAATTTACTAAAAACAATGATTATTAACTGAAATAAATGTCGATAAATAAGAATAAGAAACTGAATACATCCTTACCCGTAACAACATCCGGTGATATTGATGTTTCAGTCACTGCGTCGGTCACTGCATTTGTCCCTGCATCTGTGACAGTATCTGTAACTGCTTCGGTCATAACACCTGTACCTGTACTTGTCCCTGCATCTGTGACAGTGTCTGTCAGTGCGTCTGTCATTGCACCTGTCACTGCACTCGTCCCTGCATCTGTGACAGTATCTGTAACTGCTTCGGTCATAGCATCTGTCACCTTATTTGTCCCTGCATCTGTGACAGTGTCTGTCACTGCGTCTGTCATTGCACCTGCGGCTGCATTTATCACTTCCTCCGTCACTGAATTATCTGTCACTTCATCAGTAACTGGGTTTGGCAATGCAGTTGTGGCTGCAACCGTGACTGCATTTGTCACTGTATTTGTAGCTGATTCCGTCACTGAAATTGTCGTTGCGATTGTGACTCCTTGCGTTGATGTGTCAGTAACTCCCGATGGCGAAGTGTCTGTCAAATTAAAAGTATAGAATACAATTACAAGATGTGATTTACAAGGCTAAGGCTACAATCCACAATAACGTACACTGGTTCTGTTGATTGTCAGTAATGGTGAAAATAAGGTCCACGTTTCTTTGTGCAGAACTGTGACTGGTGTATAAACCTAAATGTGCATGAAGAGGGACCCCAAAATGGTGAGTATCAACCAAATCTACACGTGAGGCTCCGTTACTGATGCGGGATTCGAACCAAATACCATGGAAATGGAAGTAAAGAAAATGTTACCGTGCCAACTTAATTACGGGTTTAAAATACTGAATTGTGTTTTGTACGAACGACTTCGCCTGAAAGATATATGAGACTATCGCGCAAAGAGACATCTTAAACAGCTGCGCATTATGATTTCAATTCTAATAACTTTATAATAGGCTCTTTACGGTGAAAATATGAGTTTATAAATAAAATTTAAAAAGTATTACTTATAAATGTAGTATAGTCAATAAAAATAATTGATAATTGTGGTTTTTCCGTGACAGGTAAAAAAAACCAACGCCCATATCTGCCGGCAAATGAAGGCATAGGATAGTATTAAATTGCCTTATCGTTTTACGCTCTCAGCGGTGCTCCACATGATACACGGTCAATAGTTGGCTATGAAATAACACGCCAACGAAATGATATCTCCATAAAAATTGTTATCATAAACAAACGTCGGCTGCATAATTAGTTCAGGTTACAGTTTCATAGAGCCGCTTTAAGCACGAAAAGTAAGATAAGCACAAAACAATATTGGACCTGAATAAGGTTACCGCGACAAAATACCATGTATACATGTACCATCTGCAACTGGTTTCCTGCTAATATTTTTTTGCTTAGCAGGATAATATAAAACAGAGTTTTCTGCTTAAGCAGGTCTATGAAACTGGGTACAGATTGTTATAGACAAAGTTTTGTAATTATCGGATATACAAATCTGTTTGTTTTAATCTGAAAGCTCACCGATTCTAAAGTTCGTACAAGCATCAATCCGTCGCTGTCGCTTATTCTGATTGCTGCAATCAAATTAAGCACGCGAATGAAAGTCCGTCGGTTTTCCGTTATTTTCACTTAAAAGTCAAATCCTAATTTCATGAACATTCAACTGATTGTTGCTTTGGGTGTGTTTATTGAAAACTACTAAATCAAAAATATTTTTTCTTTGAAAAACTAATCGTGTCATATTCTGTTAGTGCTATCTTAGGGAATATTTGTTACTATTAGGCCTGCACACTATCTTCGCTTATGCAACCATTCAATGGATCCAGCGACATCGAAATCGCCATTTATAATAAAAATTGTGGCTTTATCATTCCACCTGTTGCAACATGAGGAAGAAGTCAATTAAAATAATATTTGAAGAGTTAATTTCCCAAACTAAACGGTTATAATAATATTGTTTCCTGCTCGTATACTGTCGAAATTACAAACGTTTTTAGCAAACAAACAAACAACAAACAAAAAACTACGGCTGACATAACTCTTATTCAGTGGATTTTCTATTTTAACGAGACAGTGTTTTGTCTTTTTTTTTTTTTTTTTTTTTTTTTTTTTTTTTTTATAGAGTGGGCTTTTATACTTGCAGTAATGGAAATTAACAAAAGTGAACTGACCTTCATTTTACCAATAATGAGGTGTTTTCAACAAACCATGAAATAATAATAACTTGTATTATTATTTTTGTTTTATAGAGTGGGCTTTTATACTTGCAGTAATGGAAATTAACAAGAGTGAACTGACCTTCATTTTTCCAATAATGAGGTGTTTTCAACAAACCATGAAATAATAATAATAATAATAATAATTTATATTATTAATGATAACTGATCAGAGCAAATTGTTAAAATAAAAACGATATACTTATTGTTTCGCCATGTCAAGTCGAATGGCGGTTATGGAGCTCCGTAACAAAAAAACACAGCCTGTAACAAAGGCGAGAAAACTAAAAAATTTCTGCATGTACCATCTATCTTCAAACTAAGATGTGGGGATAAAGTCAGTTAGATTGCAAATAATTTGTTCAAACGTGTTAAATAAAACAAGAGTGATCTCAAGTTTTAATTAAAGATTCATCTTCGATATGTCCATTTAGCGTCGCGGACGTTTTTATACTCGCAGTCCCCGTTCGTCCTTCGGGACTGCCGCGACTAAACAGACTAACATAATAATTAATACCCTGCAGTTTGTTGTCCCCCAGAGCTGTTGGATAAACCATATTGTCAAGGATTCCAGCTTTGCAATAAATTCTACCGGTGCTCTGGAAAGACGAGGGGGAGAGGGGGTGGGCTCCATTTATTTGTCCTTCAAATCTATGTTATTAAAATTTGGTTAGCTGTAAAACGCTGTCTGTTATATTATGGACATGTGGGGTAGTGAAGTCCCGTAGAATGCATGACATTTTTATATATATTGGAGTCATTAGAATTGATGTCTGGCTTTTTTTCATCGAAAAACAACATATATTTATCCGCTAGCAGTTTTCATCCGGTTTCTTGTAATTGGAGAAGAGTATCCTTTGGGAAAAGGATGTGGGTATAAACTGATTGTAACTTCTTGAATTGTACATAATTTATTCATTTATTCATTTAAATACACAGTTTATACTATTTTGTTTGCTTTGAAGTATAAATAGTAACATATTTGGCGAGTTTTCATTTGTAATGAGAGATAAAATAACTGATGTAAATTGTAATGAATAAAACCGTCACGGAGTGTGAAATAACTTTTTTCAAACGCGTCATCTAACAATTGCATTTAATGGTACGTTTTTTTGTGTATATCTTAAATACCTAGACTTGCAACATTAGTCAGATAAATTTCATTTTCATTTTTTTGCAAATAACTATGATTATATAGATATATTTTTTAGCATGGTACATTTACATAAGGCTGAATACCTTCAAAGATTTGTTTATGTATGTACTGGTTTTTTATTGTTTAATGAAGAACAAAAAAATTGAATTTACAGACACATATTGACATGTATAGGAAGACAAAAGCAAGGACAGAACTTCTTTCAAAATATTGTTGGTGCTGTATTAAGTGAGATAAATCCAAGCATCTTCAACCCCGGGGAATTACACCCACGTGTGTGAACGTAAATCTAGCAATAAATAGCTGATCCCTCTTTAGCGGTTTTTGTCGTCTCTTGTGAATCGAGAGTAATTCCGATCTATCGTTCATTCTAGCAAATTTCGAAATAATGTCTTCAGCTTGGATTAAAGCCGCTAACTTGTCGATTTCAAGTAGCATTGTGTGATTATAACACTCTGGCATAGGCTAGTGACGCTTTTTTTTTGCGCGCGCGAATTTGTACATTGGGCTTATTTCAGTTGCTGCAATCTAATTAAGCAACGGTGAGTCCGACACTTTTCAAATGGTATTTTTTCTAGACTTCATCAGTATTTCAGACAGATATACTTCTCCGAAGGATCGACACTGGAAGGACATTAAGGATTAGAGGGTTTCTCAGATTGGAACTTATCAATTTTCACCGATGATTAACAACTTAATCTTTGAAGACTTCGACAGATAAACACTTCGGGACAATTTTGGGAATGTGCAGAATTACAAACGAACAAAAATATAAAAACAAAAATATAGCACTGTCGTTACTTGGCAGCACCAGGGTTTAATAAAACAGATGCTTGTAGCTGTGTGTCGTGAATCTATGGTAAATTTGGCGCAGCAAGTGTAAACTTTGATTATTCTGAAAATTACGGGACAGACTGCTTGACAAAGATACATATAAACTAAGAATTCAAAATGAGATTTACGATAAATTTAGTGAAAGAGCTAAGCCAGGTGCGTTGATGCACACAGACAAAGGGACGTGACATAAATTAATGAAGGTACATGGTAAATTGAAACAAAGCGCATGTATGTAAGCATAAAATACAAATGAAAACAATCTAAATATACAAACGGCATAATGGTGGATTAAAAGATAGCTAGTATCAACATACCTTGCGAAATGACGGGGAATGCTTGAAGATAAACGAGCAGCACAGCGACTAGCGAAGGCCAAACGCAATTTGAATGTTTGTCCGCCATTGCATCGGCAAACAGAGAGCCGCGTGGTCGCGTGGCTCTCGTCGTTTCTCTCTGCGGTGACCCCGAAAAAATCGCACTGCGGTCGGTATAAGTCACGTCACGTGCATTGCCCGCGCTGCTCGTAATTAACCGCTATGCCTGTGGAAATGAAGGGTAAATCTTGGCAGCGTGCGGCCAATTGGTGAGCGTTGACTTCCTTGAACTGATGCATCTCAAATGGAAGACTGTATAAATACCCATCCAGTCGTTGTTTTCATTTTTGATGACTAGTACGGTTACCGGGGAGTCCTGATGGCGGCTCTGTTACAATGCCACGTCTGGGTGCTTGACCAAGTTATATTTAGATCATCGGAATTGCTCAGTAATCCGGGTTGGCAGGTTGCAGGTATGTATTTCGCGTGTGTAATTCACACTAAGGTGCCTTCCAACAGGAGCATTAAAAAAGACGTATAAAATAAGACCCATATTGTCAGATAAAAATTTATGTGGATTATTTGCATAAATAACTTTGAGCAAGGAGACAGCAAATGAAACAAATACATGCATATAAAATATCCAGTCGATTTTTTTTAAAAACCGTTTATGTTTATGCATTTAAAAACAATAGGCATCTTGATTACGTGCAGTGTTAAAAGTAAAATATAAAACAGGTATTTTATTTGTATAAAATGTATTTACTGTAATTAGTCACAATTCTTTGTTATCCTATCTTGGAAAAGCTGTGCATGTTGGAGTTCTCTTCTGTCCACAAATTTTGTTTTCTTCAATGAACTTAAATTTATTTCTAAACTCGGTAGATAATAAAATCAAATCTGCAGGAACTAAACAGTAAAGTGATTTATGATTGAACTTTGAAGACAAAAATTATTTCGAAATTATTGGGGGAAATTCAAAGAAACTATGTCACTACCGTTTACATAATTACAGTTGATTGGCATTGAATTTGCACCTGAATACTAGTTAATGTTAATTAAGATTAAATGCTGATTGCATGAAGTGGATAGTGAGCCTTAACACCTGAATATTGGATGAAAGAAAGCAATATTTTAAATAAATTATTCATTTAAAGTCACTTATGCATATGGATATAAATTTGCTCACATCAAAAGTGCATATTCACTAATAATACGGTGAAGAATATGGTGACATCGGTGATCCATTACGATAAATCAACTTGGTATTAGATTTGTATTAGATTGCTTGGTTTTCAAAATAGTTTTAATTGTGAGTTGGGCACTGTATAGCGTGTAAATATATTTCGAAATTTAAAAAAGTGTGGTAAATTGATTCCATTTCACAGATGGTAAGCTGATAGTCAGCGTGGGCCAACAGTAAGCGTTTTATTGGTCAGCAAAATAGTGTCATATAATATCAATGGAATGTAGCAAGCTGGTCAATTATTATATTTACAAGAAAACAAATCTTTGATTGTTTCGGATTTGAGGCCATGGTTGGCACCGGTAATAATCACTAATGCAAGCAATGTCCACACTATATGGGATACAAGTCTCTGATAAAAGAGTGTGGAAGTCTGAGGAATCGAGAAGTTTAGCTTAATCGCTCTCTAAACATCCGGGTCAATTCGGACCGTGATTCAGAGTCCCAGGTAGCCTTTTGTCAAGGCCTTGGTGGCTTGGACAGCTTCGTGTAGAGGCGCGATCCCAAGCGACTGGAAGAGGAGACCACGCACGCGAGCGGCTTCGCAACTTGGCCCGCGCGCGTGGACTCCCGTTCGAGTCGCTCCGCTTGTTTACAAAGCTGTCCAAGCCACGAAGGCCTTGACAAAAGGCTAGGTCCCAGGGAGCCCGTCCCATTTCTAAGTCAGACTGACAAGGTAACTGTTGTTGTTGTTGTTTTTTTAATGTGTAAAACTCGAATTCTGCGTCAGCTGGACCCATTCCTGTGTCATCTTGAAGAAGTTTCCTGGTACTGACCAAAATATGGTTCAGATTCCTCTGCAACCGGAATTCAGGGTCAACTCCGACTCTTTTATTAATTTATTTTTTTAATAGTGCAGAAAAAAACTGCAATGCAAGCTTTATAGGTGATTTTATGTAGACAAGACAAAAAAGGAAAACAAACATTTTAAATCAAGAACTATCTCCATAAAAAACAAATATTAATTAAATAATGTGTGCGATTCGTAACAAATCGCTAGTAGTACCTACAAATTCGATGTTCTTACAAACCAATACAATGTGCAAAGAGCAACGTCAAAAGCTTGGCGCCATATTTAACAACATTTTGAAGTTTTTTTGAATCGTCTTCAACAAATTTGCATTGCCCTAAAATTGCCGGTTTAATCAAATACAGTGAGGATAAATTTAATCAAATTCTCAATAGTCCGTGAACTATAGTTTAGTGACTATTTCTACATAAGATTCCCGCCTCGTTGGCTCGTAGTCTGCTTCGGGAACATCAAACGAGTATGACACTCGTTTCTTTGGCCGGGTCTGCGCCATCTCACCGTTGATGTCGTGCAGCACAGGCGATGCATATTCATTGACAACATTCCTCCCATTGGTAGGCGGTGTGCTGGGCATTGAATATTCATGATGATTAGCGTTGACGTTTTCATAGGTATTTTTCAGCGGTGACCGGGATGTTTGGTGGTGGCCATTTTGAATCCGAGTTTCGGTTTCTGTGAAGGCGTGATTAATGTGTGACATGTCAGACACTTTTGGAATATGTAAAGATTCGTCGGATGATCTCCTCGCTCCATTCCTAGCGGTTTTCCTGTGGAAAAAAAAATTGAGAGAACAAAATGTTTGAAGAAAAGAATGTCCGCAGAACTAGTTTAATGACAGTTACTTGTCTGACTGGTCTACTACAGGGCCACATTTCCTAATTATGCTTACATGAACTTGAGGTTACTAGTTGAATGTCATATGTTACAATGTTACAAGCACCGTGTTTTATCTGGTATCCTGCGCTTAGTTTTGCTTGGCAGAAATGTCTTAGGCAATTTATTTTTCTCAGGCAATTTGATTTTCAATGAAATTGGGCCCAGGGCCCAAATTCATAGAGCTGCTTAAGCACAAAAAGTAGCTAAGCACAACAAAATTATGCTTACCAAAGTTAGGTTACCAGCCAAGCTACCATGTCACATGTACAATATGTGACTGGTATCCTGCTCATTTCTGCTTAGCAGACAAATGTTAAGCAATATTTTCTGCTTAAGCAGCTCTATGAAATTGGGCCCTGGTCTGTAAAAGTAGTTCGTTGGAAGGTATTGGGGTCGTCCATTTTAAACAAATTTCACAGGAACATTTGTTTATTAATATTTTTAAAAGTAGGCTTGGGGGTTCTCCAAGCCATGAATAATCATAACTACTGGTAAAATAATCTGTTTTAAGGTAAAAGTAAGGTTTAATGGTTCGAGCAACAGATCAATACTAAGTTTGGTGATAGAAAATTAAATCAATTTGACGGCCATACTTACCCTCTGTATGCTACCAACACAGCGATGAATAAGACGATGACGAAAAGACACAGGGCGGCGACTAGAATGATTATCAACCAAAGCATGTTGGGAACTGAAAATACAGTCACAAACAGATTATTTCAACTTTTGTGTTACTTTTTTCCATATGGGAAATCACCTAACATCACAAGACCGGAAGGCCACTTCAAGGTGATGGCTACACTTAACTGATTTGGGCCGTCGACCAGATCAACTGTCACAAGGGGCACGTTGCCACCTACTCCCTGGGGCTGCAACAGGGTTACGCCCCTTCACAGTCCGTAAGGATGTAGGCAAGGGTATCATTCACCAGAAGCCTGGATTGTAGGCTGGTGTTTCCATACGCACAATACAGATACACAATATTTAAAACACGAAATGTGACATTTCTTTTTAGTGTTCTTAATCTCCGTGAAGTTCAGAATTAAGCCTTATCGCGTTTTACGGCAGAAATGGCTTTCATGATAATATTATAACAACAATTACCAATCGATCACTATCTCATGGCTCTGCTTGTACGGGCCATGGGCTCGATTCCACAAAGCACTTAAGATTCATCTTAAGATAAGTTGTTAGCATCACCATAGTGATTTGCATTGTTGACATCACACATGGCTCAGCAATTAAGATTAATTAACAGTTAAGATCACTCTTAGCTCTTTGTGAAATCGGTTCCTGGACTCAAGCGAAAACAGTCATGGCGCCACCTATCGACGACGATGAGGGCAAATTTTACATCTGCGCGTGAAAGCGCCCATCTAATAATAAAACAAAATGTTTGGGCAAATTTCGTCGTTAAAAAACATGATCCAGACTGTGTGTACAAACATGATCCACACAAACTATAATGCACTTCAATCTTGTACGTGTACCGTAAAAGTGTTGGATGTACACACCTCTTTGATAGTTTGTATGGAAGAAACCTTGGTAAAATGCTTCCTTTGATTGTCAGACTTATTATACAGAAAAGTTTTTTACCAAATGTGAAATGAATACTGTGCTTGTTGTTGCAGAAAACAGTAAACCCACTTTGCAAAAAAAAATCATCTGATATATTATTGTTTGAATAATCACTAACTAACTTACTTGTCTGGACGGATCCAACGTCGGGGGTGATCAAGGTGGTGTACTCATCTGAATGACTCGAGGTTGAGACGTTCTGTTGAGGCGTTACTGGCTTCGGGGAGGAGGTTGCCGATACTTGATAAAAGTAAAACAAAAAACAGCACTTTACAAATAAATGGTGCAGTGACCTTGTATCAATTATGTATTTATGACTAACGCTGAAATATAATTTCAAAGACACTAAACTACATATACCTTCTTCGTCTGTTGTGGTCATCAATGTATCTGTAGTTGTGAGTTTACCCTGCGTGGTATCTAAAATGACAAACAAATTGCAAACAATTCACTTGAACACACCATTTGGTTAAATTGTTATTCACAATGCAAACAGTGCACGCATTACCTTGAAACTATAAATAGCTATACACAAAGCGTTCTGAAGTATGGACGTATGTTTTCTGTGCAGTTGTGCGAGTTTTAAGTGCAATTTGTACATTAGTAACATACCTTGGACAAAACAAGCAACATGAATGTAATTACTCACAAAGGCCTCGTCCTGTTTTCAAAATGAGATGATAAATTTGATGTGTCCGTGCCGAATTTGTTGCCATAGAAATTTCCTCGCGGGATTGCGATTAATTTTGCAGCCATGCAACATCAACATTTACAAGAATCGCATTAGTGGGGGAATATTTCCCTAATGTATAACTCAGTGGTGTATCTGGTGGAAAGGTGAGTCACGTTCATGGATTATTCTGATGTCAATATGACACCAGTCAACTCAGAGGCAACCAACTGCACTGCATGCGAAGTGAACACTC
>CM021542.1:9486795-9500649 GCA_010994315.2 Pisaster ochraceus | reverse complement strand
TTTTTTTGGGGGGGGGGTGTTGGGGGACAAGATGTGATCAAGACCCAACTTCATGGTGCTGCTTACTAAAGAATTCTGTGTTTACGGCACCCTGTAGAAGGCCCATTTTGGGGGACCTTAGCAGAGCATAAGTGCACAATTTCACGGTTAGCAGTGCAATGAAATTGGGCCCTAGCTTTTGTGATCTACCACAAAGAAAAACCGTTTTGAAGTCAAATCGATGTCCTGAACTCTATTTATAATATTGTGTTGAAAACATTTTCCTTTAAAAAGATCCTTAATAACTTTTTTTATTGATCTTTATAGAAACATTGTTTTGATAAATGCATTTGCATAAAAAGAAATGTTAGGTGTTTTTTACACCAACAAATTGTAATTGCTTCTTTTTTGAGTTGGCTGTCGTCAGTAATGGCTCCACGAGTTTACCTCAAATAAAGGGTAAATTGCAATTTAGGTCAGTGATGAACTAATGAGAAACAAACGTCAGATCGATGACTTATCTTCTGTGAAAAACAAATGGGACTTGAGTTTATGTTGATGTGGCTTGAGATGGCCCCGTGAAGATAAACAAGGTATCTGGTGTTACCTGTTGATTTCTTTCTTCAAGAAGTTGTTCCAAGGTTTGTCAAACGTTGTTCCCGTTGTTTCCCATCTCAGCTTCTAGACTTGACCGTGACATGCACACGATAGCCGAGGGTGTAGAACCGTCCTTAGATCCAAATCATCAAAGGACATCAAAGAACCCATCAGGTGAGTGTATAACCACAAACATATCATCTAATGTTTCCAGTCTGTGAGGAGACTTCAGAGGGCGCTGTTCATGTGTCACTAGGGCCAAGTTTGCACAGGGACCGTTTTCCAACTAGTTGTTTTTGAGCAAGAGTACAAGTTAATAGTCGACAAATAGTCAAACTTTGCCTAGTCTACCCTCATTGTAAAGTTTGACGTAAATCCAGTGTGAGCTAAGCTCACTTCACACAGCATTGCGTGCTGCATCTGCACCGTGTGCGAGATATCTACTTAAGGAGTTTGCACAGTACTCAACAGATGCAAATGCGTGTCGCGGCCGAGCGGTCAAGCGTGCCGGACTTGAGCTCTGGTGTTTCTGATCAGCTGAGTGTGGGTTCGAGTCCCGGTCGTGACTTTTGTGCCCTTAAAGCAAGGCGCTTCACCATTATTGCTTCGTCCTTTGGATGGGGCATAAAGCCGTTGGGCCCCGTGTGTTGTGTAACGCACGTTAACAAAAATAGTACACTTATCATAAAGAGAAGGGGTTTGACCTGGGGTTTATAGTATGATTGGCAGCAATGTGTGCCACCTCACCCTGTATACCTTGCAAGGTGTTTCATTATGGTTGCTTCATCTCATAATGTCATTCTTAACAAGCTCCACCAAACTTGATATTTTGGCACCTGGAGTGTCATTTATGACAGACACGGGGCATTATAAATGTACACTATTATTATTATTCAAGTAATAAACCACAAAGGAAACTGACTGGGTAAACTTTATATGATTTGTGTGTGAACAAAGAAACATTGACTGGAGCGGGACTTGAACCAACGACCTCTGGATGAAGCCATGCAGTGAGTCAGAAGCCATGCAACCGTTAACTGCCGTGCAGCCAGGGATCACACCCAAGTTTACGATACAACCTGGGAAGCGGCAGCCAAGGGATCACCTTGGTTCAAGTCCCGCTCCAGTCAATTTTTCTTTGTTCAAACCCAAATTATTATTATTATTGTCACAAAAATCTTGATTGTATCATTTTTTTGTCCCCATGTGTTGTACAGTGTAGTGTGCATTTTAGGTGACATCTCATTTACACACTTAGCATAATGTTTTGTTTGCATAATGGCAAGCGTCGCAGACTGTAGGCATGTGTGATGCTGGGGCAAGGAGTCAAGACAGCAGCAAAGAAGAGATTACCTCTTAACCATTCAGCTTTGTAGAACTGTAAGAACAAAGTATAAAGTATTAAATTGTGTTTTCATATTTCTTGTCATTCTCTAGAAACAAGTCAAACAGCTGAAAGTGTTAACAGAACGCTAGGACCAGAAGAACCAATGGATTTGAATAACTGTGAATCCACCACTGACAAACCGACTCAGGGTCTACCAGGAAACGAGTTGTCATCAGACGGACTTGTGAACAAAGTCTCCGGTGGTAACCAAGAACAACGTCCAGTGTGTGACAGCGCAGGGGACCAGCCAGATTGCACTGCCGACGACAACGGCAGTCAGTGTGACACAATAACTAACGGCACCGTGAACTCCCCGTCGAACGGCACAACAGCCGAGGAGCAACTGAACCATCTGAACAATGAGAAATGCTCCCGATCTCGCAACAAAGGGACCGAGAGCTCACCCCTCGTCGTGAATGGATGTTGCAACCAAGAGAGCTTCAACGGAAATCACCAAGAGAACGATTGTAAAACTCTCTGTGAAAATCCATCGGAAAAAGTAATTAAGTGATGACAGGAGATGGTATAAGACGACAGTGAAGGCTTCCACTGCATCAGAATTTTTGTTTTTGTGAATGTAAATATTAAAAAGTCTTGTATTTTGTAAGGTATTATTAAAAAATTCTTTTGGGGTCAGTATATTTTGGGGTCATTAACAGTAAAAATGCATATTTGTCAAATTGTTTATCTTTTGTGTTTAAACACAAGTATTTAAACTTAAAGTGAAAATTACTCCATTGGATGTCTACCATTTTAGGTCAATGAACTAAATCCTGTGGATTTTTTACAGCACGTCTATTTGTCGCCAGCCATATCTATATGTCAGATTGCTTTCACAGCAATTCTTAGTTTAACTGTAAGCCTTTGAGGAAATCTCCGCTAGGGTCAAAACCCGAGGCCAATCTTGCATTCTAAATTTAGCAGCGGAAGTGTCCTAACAATTTGGGCATGACAAATGATATGACTGTCACTGAGAAAAAAAACCAAATGGAAACAAATTCCCAACTGGTGAATCTTTTCATCTTGGTTCTTCAAACAAAACGTGGTTTGCTCAGTGAATTCCGGCTTTATAGCAACCCCATCAAATTGATCCCTGTAGATCCAAGAAAGTCAAAAAGCACTTCTGTCTTATCTTGGAAGTGTAAGAACTCTGTTTGAATGTTGAAAAAGAAATGTCCGTAATGTTTTTGAATCAAATTACCCAATTATGCCTACAAGAGGTTTTTTTTCCACAGGACTTTGGGAAAGTTCTGAGTATACAGTGCTTAACACACATCGGTGTACGGCCAAAACACCAACAATATTCTTAATCCGCAAAATTACACATCATAAAGATGAAATACATGTACTATGATAGTTAACTATTATATTGTCTCCAGGCAAACATTTCACTGGGCATTATTATTTATTTCAACTTCAAGAGTTGCTTGTTTTTTAACTTACCAACTGTGACAGGTGCTTCTGCCTTCCAGAGCCCATTTCATAAACACAGACAAATCTTGCTTAGCAGAAACGGGTTACCAGCCAAAATACTGTACAATATGCATTGTGTGCGACTGGTTCCCTGCTCATTTTTGCTTAGCAGAGAAACTTTTGAAGCAAGTTTTTTTTTTCTTTTTTCTTCTGTTAAACAGCTTTATGAAATTGGGCCAAGTGCTTGTCTGTTGTCACTACCTTCTGAAAATCTCCAAAAATATTTGTGACTGTCCTCTTGTAGAGGTGCCTTTTATGGAAGATGAAATACTTGCAATCTTTAAGAGCGAAGTTTAAGTGTATCTAATACACAAAGAGGGATTTTTCCCCTCAAATTATGTTTGAGTTATTTAGCACAGAGGGAGAAAGGAGTGGCGTTCGTTGACGAACGAGTCAGATTGTAAAAATTTACGCACTCTTGAATTCACTCTGTAGGGCGATGTATGTGTGTGCGTGCGTTTTTAACGTCGCCATTGAAAATGCGACCAAATGTGAGAATGAGCTGGTGAACAGTTCAAATCTAGGTCACCCACTTTTTTGTTTTCTTTTCTTTTATAGTTTCACTCCAATTTCTTGTAGCAAAGGAAGTGAAGATATCCTATTTATTTTCTTTCTTTGTTTATCTTTCATAAGAATGAGATGAAAGATCAGGATCAGAACCTCCTGGTCTCAGCCGTATTGACTGCCATGTTTATCTTCATTTCTGCCGGATGAAATTCGCCCGCAGTAAATAATTCTGCCATTTTCTTGGGCTGTATGACCTTTGCCCCCGTGGACTCTGTTTTCTTTTGTAAATAGTGCATTTTATGCGATGGGTTTCAGTTGAAATAACAATGAATTTGTTCTTAGTTCAAACTAACAGTAAGGTCCCAATAGACCCCTTTGCTTATGACGTCACAAGCTCAAAGAGCGCCCTCACTCAGGTCAAAGTAAAACCTATCATTGGCTGACAGTTCCGCAGGGGCGCGTGCGTGCTTGCTTTGTTTGAACTTTGTGATGTCGGCCAGTGGAAGGGGGCTATTTATTTATATTTAAAAAAACTACCTTAAAATTACCTGTTAACTTAACGTGGGCTCTACTTTCTGTATACATTGTTTAAATATGAAATATTTATGTATGGGTGTGCTTATGTTTTGTTTTGTTTTTTTAATTAAGGGCTGAAAACAGTTGATTGTGTCATCTTTATATTTCTGAAATGGGAGGAGTACCATTTGAAATTGTTTGTTACATTAATGTGGTGGTATTTACAGACCCACCATGCAGAGTCTCCATGCAGCTGCATGGGACTGCCATTTCGGTGGTTAAAATGGTGAGAGAAATATGAGGGGTGCAGTAGGCCCAGCTGCAACATTGCTTGATTTCAAACCAAGCTGGACGTTGGCAATCAACGATTGCCAGCTACAATGAGCTACCTTTACCTTGAGGAGTTATTTATGGGGAAAAAAAACCCAGATTTTTGGACTGCCTTTGACTGTTGTTTTGCCATGTCTCGAGGTTCTCTACGAATTATGAATTTCTGTCAAAAGAAATGCCTTTGAACAATGTAAAGAGTGACTTTTTGGTAAAATTACACACAAACATGTCAGCTTTGGCATTGAAAGTAGCCCAAACTTTGCATGTGCAGCAAATGGGCACAAATGATGTACGACTAATGTATATTCGGTTTGCGGTAACACCATATTGTGTATATTTATACACATCGTGTTACCGCAAACCGAATATACATTGGTACCTCACCATGCAAAGCCTCAAAAAGTATATGTACAACTTACCTACCAACAGTAGGGGGCGGATCCATATAGCCCCGCCTACTTTAAGGGTTCTTGTGGTTAACGAAACAATAGACTCAAGTGACCTCCTGGTCATTTTGTGCAACAGACACGCCCAGATTGTGTCATGTGCAACCAAAGTGTGACAGAATTCTGTTAACATAACTTGTTTATTAGTGATATAGGGGGGTTTTGTTATGTTCGGACTTTGGTAAAAAAAACTTTTTTATCATTGTTTGTGATCGTGGGTGTTGATTTGTCAGTACAAAAAGGGACGGGGCTTAATTGTTAACTGCCAAAATGTCGGTGGTGAACGATTATATTTTCTGCAAGGATTCTATTTATTTATTAATATATATTTATTATGGATTTATGTGGCAATATATTTGATGTATGTTTAGTTTAAGAAGTGCCTTATTTTGTTTTCTTGAAGTTCAATCATTCTCAAAGTACCTTAGTGGGTTAGAAATAGTCAATTTTTAAGTGGAGCATTTTGCTACTTAAATTTCTAGATGTGCACAAATTTGTTGAGCTGTGTTCACCGAAATAATGAAGTGTGCATATCAACATGAATTTCAAAAAATAATAAGCACAGCATTGGTAACAATAAAAGAAAAAACATTGTAAAGATTATATGAAACGTATCTGGTGTCAAAGCTGATAATGATATCATTGAAACAAATTAAGAGGTGCTGTTTGTTTAAAAAAAATAAACGAGTATAAGAAATTAAAATATTTAAATTTTCCATGTATTGCTATCAAGCATGGCTGCATTTGCAGGCATGCACATCTACAATTCCAATTGATCTTCATTTGACCTTCAAACCAAACAAAGGTTGCCAAGGCAATGGATGCCTTGTTTTGCTTGGCTTTTATTACCCTGTTTATGAAAACCTTGGCTCCCCCGGAATTTCTAGACAGAATTCTGCCAATATTGGTCGAGGACTTTTAGGCATAAAATCTCTTGCGTTGAATTAGACCAGGCCCAAATTGCATGCCTGGCTTACCATGGAACTCTTTGTTCACAGTCGCCATTCTCTTGTCATATTTGTGCGCTAGCTGTCTAAGTGAACGTTGTGTAGTGATATGAAGTTTGCATGGGCATTAGCAAAATTTCTTTGCTATCCTTTGAAATACGCTTATATTAAGTGATGATGTTTCTGCTTACCATATAAGCACTGATTTGTTTTTCTTTTATGGTATGCAGAAATGAGGTTGAGCACAGTTTGCCTTTGCTCATGCCTACATGTGGCATGTTTGGTTTGGCTGTGTTGCTCTAGTCTGTTGTCAAGGTGCTCGTAGTACCAAAGTGCACCCAGATTGTCCCAAAATGGCAAAACACCTATGTGAAGGTGGGCTGCGTGCATCAGAAGTACCAGACGTGCCTTGAGGAAAGGCTAGTGCGTACGGGTTCCATCAATTAAACTTGTAATCCTGTGCACTTTGGAGTTGTTTTCGGTTAAGGCTTGCATCCCTAAGAATAAGTGACGCCTTGGTTAATTCAGACTAATAATATGATGAGAAGCATGTGATGATTATGCAAATTGTTTCCGTGGATGCACACTGATCAAAACGTCAGGTTGTTACACCACCATTTCTTTTAGAACCACCACACCTCAAAGACAGATTATATAAGAAAAATAGTATTAGCTAATGCAAACTGCTTACCAACCAAAAGGACCGATGGTATAAATGCAAAAAATTAGTCAGTGGCCTGACGTTGTAGTCTTGTCATTTAGCCTTCGGGAAATACTCTGCTAGGGTCGAAACGTCAGGCCACTAACTATTTTTTTGCAGATTATAAATAAATGTACAAGGTGTTACTGCAAGCTAGATTGTCCACCATGCAAAGTTCAAACCCTACTTCAATGCCGCAGATTATGTTTCAGATATTGACTAGTATCATGATAAAAATTCAAAATTATTATATTTCCCCTAAAATTAACACTTAAATATTGTTATAAGTTCTGGTTGCTTTAATTGTTTCCCAGGAGGAATGAAAAGTGAACTAAAATTTAAAAACTTAAATGAAATTATTCTGGATTTGCTTTGTACTTTGTCACAAATTTAGTTTGCCTTTAACAAATCTAGAATTTTTGTATATTTTTTGATAGAGTATTCAATGAATGAAACACTGTGCCATTAATTCACATTGTAGAATTGTTGACAAATAAAAACAGTTGATATAGTGAAGAAAACCGTATTTCTGACTTGCTTGTGCATTTTTGAGTTGTCTCATTTTTGTATAGTTTCTTGCCTGGTAGTCATGATGATGTGACTTTTACGCATTTCATCTGTAGCAAAAATTATTATAAAAATATTTATGGGTCATTTATAATACATGGTTAGAACTGATTGGGAAATACCTGACAGGTTTTTGTTTTGTTTGTTATAAAAAAATATATATATATTATACATATTTCCGTCAGGATTGTGGGCCATGCACACACAGGAATTTGTTTTGTTTTGCCAAATGTTTATATGAGTAGATGTTAATGTGTTAAAGATCCTTGAAAAGAAACGTCAACTAGTAACGTTCCTATTTTCTCAATGTGCTTCCTAATGTTTCCATCCCCGACCCACTTACTTTGTATGCTTCGGTGTATGTGCGTATCTCATTGTACATTGAGTGACAGGCGTTTGCGGCGTTTGACTAAACTTTGGTAATCATAATGAATGATTTATTGTTTGGGCTAGGCTGTTGCTGGGCTGGAAGGTGAATTGAAACACCCGGCCTTTCAAGGGTAAAAATGTAAGTGAAAATACACCATTTTGTTAATAGCCTTTCAGGTGAATGATAACAATATGTATGTCTGTATTCTGTAACAATTAGCAGTGTAAACCTCTACGGCCTGTGTGGCCAAGCTGAGGTGGACCGGACCGCTGCCCCCGGTGCTCGGTTGGCCCTACACCGGCACGCCGGTGCAGTGCCCCCAAGAGCTCCGGCGGTTTCACCCGCGGTTAGCGCGGCCGGCTCTGCCTGCCTGGACCCTCTCGGCTGTAAAGCGACATTATTCCCTTACAGTTTTTGATCTGTTTAGAGAATGATTTCAGTGTTTTGCAAGGTAGAGGATACAGATACACAGCGTCCAGCGTTGAAGTAAACAAAGGGACAGTCATTGTAAACAACAGAAAGAACCAACGCAAATCAGTCTGCTTAAGGCTCGTCGTAGCTTCCTGTCAATGGTCGGCCATTGTTCAAAAGTTCACGGATGCCCATGCCAATTTTTTCTTTGTTCAAAAAATGAATCCACAAATATTGTTTAATTACCCAGTCAGTTCCCTTGTGGTGTACTATTTAGCACTGGGTGTCCATTTGGCGTCGTGTATTCGATAATGTATCTGGAAACTGTAATATTATGTCTATGAAGGAAAATGATTCGTAGGTTGGGTATAATTAACAATGTCAGAAATTGGCTGAATATAACCAAATGTTTACAAATTGATCATGGTGTTGTTTTGACTTGCCAGAAAAGCACAGACACAGCTCCAATGTTGACGACTAAAAAACATAGCTGGTTAATGGACTGAGGTTGAGTAGAATCCAGAGACACAGGATCACGTCATTCTGGAGGAGGAGCTGCATTTTGATAAAAATGGGTCGTATCAAAAAAAGTTATAAAAAGAGTAAGCCGTCGTTCCGTTGTGACATCTGCCAAAAACTGTTCTCCAAAAAGTCCATGTTGGAATACCACAAGAAGACACATCGTCAGAAGGTGAAATCTTTTGCATGTGAGGTTTGCGGTAAAACCTTCATTAAGAAATCATACCTCGCAAATCATTTTAGGGTCCACACGGGAGAAAAACCCTTCCAGTGTGACTTATGCGGCAAGCATTTCTCGCAGACCAACAATCTGAAAAGGCATTGGTTGTGTCACAGCGGAGAAAAGCCGTTCGGTTGTGCCACTTGCGGCAACCATTTTGCGGATAGGAGTGCTTTAAGACGCCATAAGGTCATCCACTCTGATGCGAAGCCTTTCAGCTGCTCGATTTGTCACCAAAGTTTCACCAGGAAAAGCAGCGTTACTTGCCATCAACGATTGCACACTGGCGAAAAGCCTTTTAAATGTGACTTCTGTGGTGAATGTTTTGCCGACAGAAGCCATCGTCGGATGCACCAGCGGAGCCACATGAACGAAAAACCGTTTCTCTGTACCTTTTGTGGAAAAGCGTTCTTGCGGAAAACCCATCTCAGCATCCACCTACGGATTCACACGGGAGAAAAGCCCTTCAAGTGTGAGACTTGTGGCAGGTACTTTGCTGATAAGAGCAGCCACAGAAGGCATCAGTTGGTTCACACTAAGGAGAAACCGTTTGTCTGTGCCATCTGTAACCACGCTTTCTCCAGGAAATCACACCTCGATAGCCATCAAGTCATCCACAGTGAACCTCTGAGTTTTGTTTGTGACATTTGTGGGAAAGCCCTCACAAGCGAGAGGGGTTTAAAAAGGCACTCAAGTGTCCATTCTGAGAACAAGCCGTTCCCGTGCAATATTTGTAGCAAAGGTTTCACTATTCGGAATAATCTGACCAGACATCTAAAAATTCACTCCGGTGAAAAACCGTTTGTCTGTAAAGTTTGTGGTAAGAAGTTCATCTTGAAATGCCACCTGAAGGGCCATAGCATGGTACATACTGGTGAGAGACCGTTCAGGTGTGACAAGTGTGGCAAAGCTTTCACGCGCAAGTGTCGTCTCGCTAGTCACGTGAAACTCCACCCTGAGACTGAGTGATTGGTCTGAATCTCAGTGGTTGGAGTTTTGTCTGGCATTTTTGCACCAAGAAAAAAACTAATTATTTGGCTTTACAAAGTCTCAAAATAATTACTCTCAAATTCGTGTAAAAAATTGACGAAAATGGGCTGGTAAATTTTTCCGCCCATTTTTGATGGAAATTTAAGAGTGATTTAAGCCTAAAGAAAAAATATTTAAAACATCAAACAAATAAATTCAAATTATTTTCAATATAGTGTAAGCCTGCCCGCATATCCATTCACATGTTGAAACAATTTTGGTTGGTTTCAGATACTTGAGCAAAATGTCAACCATTGGGAAAAACTGCTGCTGTAACAGCAAAGTAGTACCCCCTCTCTCACCCATTATTGTGTTTGACTGCCTCGTGGCAACAGTTTGTTGAGATTACCATTTATAGTGTTAGGCTCTGCTGGAGTGTCAGAAAGGATTCCATTAAATCACTCTCAGGAGTTTGGGACTTACTGAGTAACAGATCTGTTTATTATATTTTAAAAAAAATGTTTTTAAGATCTTTTATAGATTTTAAATTGCAGAATTTATCATTGTTGCTTTAGACAACATTAATTTTTATTTGAAAGGAGACAATCCATTTGTAACATGGCAAGTGCAATATTTTGTATGAAAATGTGATATATGGGTTAGCTAGTCAACACTGATCTAGTAATATTAAGTCTCTTTGACTAGTTATAGTCTAGTTGACTAATTGTCTGACTACATGTAGTTATAGTCTAGTTGACTGGTTGTCAGCATGAATTATGTGTTTACATGTAAATAAATGTACACAATTTTAAGAAAAGTGGAAATCAAATGGTACAATTTATTAATTGTTTATAATACATGTATTCTGTCACTGTAGGAATTATAGTCCAAGTAGTAGTTTGATATCAATACCGGTTTGCAGGGCTCAAGTTTGGGGTAAAATTACACGAGACCGCAGGTCCTGTAGCTCAAAATTTTTATCGGACCAGAATGTATTTTTCAAGACCAGAATCTAAATGACTGAGAAAGAACTTTCTACAAAGTTTAACATGAGAACTGTTTGTATTTGAACAAGCACTAAGAGAGAGTTTATCTAATGGGTTGGTAAATTTTGATACCAAATCAGAATTGAAAGATATTTATCAAACTCTGTCAACATTTGAACATCATTTTATGTTATGCATAGAGGTTTTGTTATTCTATTGGAATACACAAGACCCCCGGACTTGTCCAGTCATGAGTTTTGGTGATTACCAGATTTGTGGCCAGCGTGCGTGTGTGCAGTTACTTGGTGTGAGTTCATAATTCCATTTACAGCCACAGCCTGCTATGATTATGACGACAGTCCCCCTTATCCTGTTCTGATTGAACGGTTTGCTTGCAGTAGTTTGGGTATTTTTGTGTATTCCTCAGCTTGTTTATGTATATGGTGATTTTTTACGGTAAAATTGAACTTAAAGATGGGGTCATAGACTGTTAAAGTACTCTAAAAATTAATGCCCATAAAAACTTGGTGAAAAGCACTCTGCAGCTGTTGAAACTATTTTAAGAAAGGATTCCATTCGAAGTAATATGGTACGGAAAATTTTTCACCCCAAAAACATTTGAATCTGAGAAGGGATTCATGTATGAATCGTTTCTCAGATTTCTGAGGGTTGTATCCATTTGTGAATGCCACGTCCAGAGATGTAGTTGGTAGTCCGCTGTTACCTCGCTAAACATGGATGGATTCAATGTGTTTGTGAAAATAATACTAGTGCAATCAGAGAAAATTAATTTTGAATTTTGTTTGATGTCAAACATTTATGCTTAGGACCAGTGCAATAAATTAAAACTAAATATATTTGATCTTAAAATGGTTTATGTACATATTTAAGTTTTGTGGTTTAATATGTACACTGGCAAAGAAAAGTATACAAGGTGAGTGATTACTGACTTTACACCGACACAAATTGACGCAAACTTTGGGAGATTTTGCTTTGAATTTCACTACAGAAAAAACAAGTTATGGAAGGGTCTGCATTTGTATTTCCAAAGTTAGGGTGATGGGAGTTACGCTCATTCTAGAGTTTATAAAACCAACCTTTTTTAGCGTTTATGCGCAAGTGCTGCGCGCTGTGTGCCACCGTTGTTGCTGGGACCCTGTCAGCGCAAGGTTAAAGGCATATAAACAAGTCGACATGACGTCATGATGTAGAACATACTTATTAAATAATTGCGACTAAACAGAAAGTGAATGTTGAAATTCTGACCCCCCAAAAATTGCTGGTGTGACACATTAAACCCATGTCTATCACTCTTGAGCTCATCTATTGTCTACTCATTTTTTCAGGGTACAGTTATGAATGTTTTTTTAGGTGTAAATATTTATGGTGACTGTTCTACATCGTTATGTCATGCTGTCCTGACTGGGAAATTGTGTAGTTGTTGAGCAAGACACCTCACATAAAAAGTTAAAAAGACCTTCTTTTTTTTTAAATGTCTTTTTGTGTACAAAACCTTTTTAGGTTTTGTCTTTAGGGTTGAGGTTAGAGTAGGCACATCCTTCAACTGCAATGATTTCTGCAATATGTCCAATATAGATTTGACTCTTTTACTAACACAAAAGAAATGAAAGCTTAAGATAGGTGTTTCATTATAAATAAATGTTGTTTATTTTTCCATCATAGTATTTTATAAACATTTTTAACACTTACCATTAATGTGTACCATAAAAAGTGATTAAATTGACACTCATAGGAGGTCTGTATATATATATTTGTTCAACTGTTGTCCCCCCCCCCCTTTTTAGGAATCACTATTTCCCCTAATAGGCCTGTATAAGCATACATTGTGGGTCAAATTAAATAAAAAAGGCATTTAATGCCTTTTTATTTAGTAGAGCCTAAGCTTCATTTTAGAGCCAAAAATTATGCCCAAAAATGATAAATATGATGAACATTTGTGTTTTGGGGTGGGTTTTTCAATTTTAGGCCCAAACTTGATAAAATTGCTGGACTTACCCCTTGTTATTTTTTCACTTTTTGGGTCAATTTTTGATAAATAAGCTGGACTACCTTGTGACTTTTTGTGTTTTTGGAAAAATTTTGATTAAAACACTGGACTTACCCCATTTTTGAAAAGAATGCTGGACTTACCCCTTGTGATTTTTTCTCTTTTGGGCAAAATTTTGATAATAATGATGGACTTAACCCTTGTGATTTTGTTTTCAATGTTCAGCCCATTTTTGAAAAGAATGCCGGACATTACCCCTTGTGATTTTTTCTCTTTTGGGCCAAATTTTGATAAAAATGATGGACTTATACCCCTTGTGATTTTTTCACTTTTGGGTCCAATTTTGATAAATATGCTGGACTGACCCCTTGTGATTTTTTCACTATTTGGGTCAAATTCTGATAAATATTCTGGGCTTTACCCCTTGTGATTTTTTCTCTTTTGGGTCCAATTTTGATAAATATTGCGATTTTTTCATTTTTTTTTTAAATGCTGGACTTGCCCCTTGTGATGTTTTCACTTTTTGGTCCATTTTTTTTATTAAAACACTGGACTTACCCCCTTGTGATTTTTTCGCTATTTGGGTCGAATTTTGATAAATGTGCTTGCGATTTTTTCATTTTTTGGTCTATTTTTGATAAAAATGCTGGACTTACCCCTTGCAATTTTGTCACTTTTTGGGTCCAATTTTGATAAATATGCTGGACTTACCCCTTGCGATTTTTTCATTTTTTTGGTCCAATTTTGATAAAAATACTGGACTTACCCCTTGTGATGTTTTCACATTTTGGTCAAATTTTGATAAAATGCTGGACTTACCCCTTGTGATGTTTTCACATTGGTCCAATTTTGATAAATATGCTTGACTTACCCCTTGCGATTTTTTCATTTTTTGGTCCAATTTTGATAAAAATGCTGGACT
>CM021542.1:9463888-9478287 GCA_010994315.2 Pisaster ochraceus | reverse complement strand
TATAAAGCAGTTGTTGCAAAAACAAAGATTCAAACAAATGAGTTTGAAACGCTGAAGAGAGTCGGCTTGGCAAATAGAGGTAAGTCATTCCATAACGAAGGTGCAATGATGAAGTGGAAGGCTCTTTGACCAGAGAATTTAGCGGAAAAGGTAGTTTGATTCAGTAGGGACTGGCCAGCAGAGCGAAGAGGACGAACAGGAATATATTTATGCAGGAGATCAGATATACATGTATGGACAGGAGATGTGACGTAAAAGCATGTGACGTAAAAAACTGACAGAACAGAATAAACCAATGCAATAACTAATGTAAAAACGAACTTACCATTCCATTGATGGTTTTGGGTAAGGTTGTAGGTGCACCCCCAACATAGAGAGGGGAGTCAAACTTGACGGCATTGATTCTCTTAGAAAAGCGTTCTCTCTGTGACTCGAAGGTATCAAGAGTCAAGGAGATGGTACGACGATTCTTTAAAACTTTAATCTGCGGAAATAAGTAAAGTGAAATGGAAACTGAATGGAAAGATTTAGGATTAGGAAGTTTATTAGATTATGTTTGTAATGTATCAATGATTTTATTTTTATAAAAACTGTGTTTGAATCTTTTCCTTTTTTGTAAGAATCCAGTAATAAACCACAAGGGAAACTGACTGAGAAGATTTTAGTTAAATTTGAATATTGAACAAAGACAAAGAACAAAAACAACTTGATGTTCAATGCAAATGCAGGTTTTTTTTCTCTTTAATTTTACAAACTGTTGTAGTTTTCAAACAATGTAAACACGTCAGTTGTCGTCTTTTCAACTTTTCGGGTTAAATAACAAACCTAAATGAACGAATGAATAATGATCATAAATTATTCCTTTTAGGATTTCTGACAAGATCTCCATTTAAATACAAGGCGACCAATACAAGTCAATATGCACTAAACTATTAAAGATAAAGCCATGAAATGCCAGAAGACTGCATCTTGACGTGTGTTTTGGCGACCCTGATGCAAAGATGAAATAAAAATCAACTGACCAAAAATGCTTTCAATAGCTGCGAGAAAACAGGTCGGTGCAACCAGAAACAGATCTTGACCATTAGGCTAGGTACATATTTTGAAAAGTAATATTCTCTTCAGTTTGGCTTTAAAGTAATGGAACCTGAAAGTCAACAATTTATCAACATTATTGGATTGGTATGCTTCCAAGGTTTTTCATTTACAAAAAAATTTCATAGATGTGATTACGCTATTAACTGTAAAATCCACCATCTTGAAACCATGCCTTTCTGAGCCAACAACTCAATTAAGAATTGTCTACTACAAGGGGGGGGGGGGTCAGATTATTCTGTAGTTTAGGAGCAGTGTAAACGGCCCGATCACCGAGAGTAGTATTTGATGTTCTGCCCCCGCATGCTGGACCAGCAATGCTGAAAACACAATGACCAAATGCTTTTGGTCAGGATTGCAAAAAACGCTCCCCAGCGGATATCTTCAGAGAGGGGCTGATAATCAACACATGCCTTCACTGTTGGGGGAGGGGGGATCGAGGAGCATCCAGTTCACCTCAACATAAAAAAAAACATGAATACAGAACAGCAGGTTTTGGGCGTGCCAAACTTTGTAACAAGTTCCTCTACAAGTTCCTCTACCCTGTTTTTATTTTTCTCCATGAAAAAAGACAGGCCCTCTCTTCTTCCCTGGATGTACCACTGCCAACAGCATTTGTTACAAAATATGGCCCCGCTCAAAATCAATACAAACATTTCCATAAACAAGGTGTTCAATTACACTGAGCAGATTTATTTAAAAATGTAATAACAAACAGTCACAGTGATCGCAAAGCGGACTCAACTAATCAGCTCTTCCAGGAAATTTTAACTAGAAGAAAATTACCTGAAGTCATGAATAACCATTGCAGCTCTCCAGACCCAGACAGAATTATTTACGACTTTCGATTTGTTTAGAAACCCGAATAATTAAGATCTTCATGAATTTTTAAACAGCATTTTTAGCGGTGACGCTTATGTCATAAATTAAAGTTACAAAGGTGGTTGCTGCTTTAAGAAAGATTAGAAGATTTGCAATTCAAAAGACAAAACAATGGTGATGAGGGATGGGGGAAGAGGTGGGGTGGGGATGGGGGAATGGGATGGGGAAATGGGATGGGGTTAGGGATTGGGGTATGGGATGGGCTGGGGGATGGATGTGGTGAGGAATTGGGGTTTGGGATTAGCTGGGTATGGGGGAAGGGGATGAGTGGGGGGATTGGGGTTTGGGATGGGCTTGGGATGGGGAATGGGATGGGATGGAGAAAGGGGTTTGGGATGGGATGGGGCTGGTGGAAGGGGTTGGATGGGGTAAGGGACTGGGGTTTGGGTGGGGCGAGGATGGGTGATTGGGATGGGTGGTGGTTGAGATGCTCTTACCACATGCCACTGTCCATCATCAATGACGTTGTGTGACAGCACGTGTTTCGTCCCGCTCTTCTCGCCATTGCTGAATGTGAAGAAGACGTAGCCCATCTTAAGATGAACGGAACAGTAGACCTCAGGATTGTCATCCGACCCCAGGAAAAAGATCAAGCTGTTGGGGGACGTGGTCCTCAGCTCGATGCTTATTATAAACCTGATCACAAAAACAATTAACAAGACACGTTAATTAAGGCTTCACTGATGTACATGGTCGTGCTTGTTCAAAAATGAAAACAATCTGAAATATTTGTCGCTGTCTCCACCTGGTACTATGTAGCTGTCCGATTCTCCAGGGAGTTACATTTCAGGGATTGTTCACAGCTGGGAAAACCTAGAGATTAGATTCAACAATGTTATGTATTTCCCTTCTCGATATTAACCTCTATTGGCAAAATGTTTTATTGGCAAATTCTGAAATCAGAAAAAAATTCTAACGAACTCAGCTTAGTGTAAGGGCTTGAATTTAGTGTAAAACTCCTCAAGATCACAGAGAAAAATGATCTCATTTGTCTTATGAGTCAGTATATTTTGATTCTCAATGGAATTGTGCAAATACCAGACTCAAGGTCAACATTTGAAAATCTTTTCTTTCTGTTAAAGATATTACACAGTGGCTATTATTGAATCTCAGAATCTCAGAATTTAAACTGAACATCACTGATCGGCATCATTGTCCAGTGTAAGAAGTGTTGCCCCGTGCAGACTAGTTTGTGGCTTTGGGATACATATATTTCTTTGTTTATTCATTCGAAAAACACAAGACCGCCGGACTTGTCAAGTCATGAGTTTAAAAAAAGGCTAAAATTACTGGCCTCGGGCCGGGGGTCCAGTGTTCAATTCGACCCCTGCAATACTGTAAAAGGCTTAATGGAAGAGAAATCCACTCAGGAACCTGTGTGGAAACACAAACACTTATTGTATCACAAATAATAACTCTCCACCGACCTTGTATTAAACAAACTTTAGCTTTTTTTTTTTTCTTTGTTTATAAGAAACTATAGATAATATTTTATCTATAAATAAAAATATTAATTATAATGTAATCACTGGTATTTTAACAAGCTTGTTCTTGATGGGAACTCACAATGTTTGCAGTCGTAACTTTATACTTTAAAAAGGGGGCTCCAAGATCGAAAGCATGTTTTTTTCCTTGTTTATAAGAAACTATACATAATTGTTTATCTATAAATAAAAACATTATTTATAACATCATCACTGGTATTTTAACATGTTTGTTCTTGATGGGAACTCACAATGGGGCTCCAAGGTCAAAACCAGTTTTAGGAGAAACACTCATTTTCCAATAGATCCATTTCTTGTTGCTATCTTGTTGCTATTCCGAAAGAGTATAAAATGACATTGTACACGACTTAAGCATGAGGCTGGAGATTGCAATTTGCTTCCCACTTGCATAGAGACTTTTATCAATTGAAAATTGAGTGCACCACTTACTTAACTTACTTAATACCGCTTAATTTCAACTTGGAGCCCTTTTTTAATAATGAAATCATACATTCCTGAAAAGTGATTTTAATTGCTGCAGTGGGAGACATTAAGGTCACCTTTCAAGAAAGGAAGTAGAAGGCATAAAAGAAAGGAGAATGTACAAAACAAAATTCACTCCTGGCTTACAAAATTCCAATTAGAGCATGAAATCTTATTTCCTTAAATTTGGGTTTTGAACAAAGAAAAATTGACTGGAGCAGGACTTGAACCAACGACCTCCGGATTATCGTACCATTTTTTATTTGATTCCAATTAGAACATGAAATCTTATTTTGTACACTATTTCATCAATCTGTTTTATTTTCAGTTTACGCTGCCGTCTCCCATAGAAGAAAAAAAAACCATCTAAATAAGTTCACATAATTCTATTCAGTTGTTTCTTCTTTTTTTCTTCAGTGCGTCACACACCAGTATGACAAGACAAGAGGTTTTAATCAACAACAGCCGGCGCAGTCTCAAGAACGCATTAATTACAACACGTATATCCTGCACAAGGCTACTGATCGCAAATCAAGTCCTTTTGCAGCCTTTGGGCCGTAGTCAAACAGGAAGTGTTTATGGCTCTATTTAAGAGTCGGACTCCCCGATTCATCTTAATGCAAGGCTAAACCAGCTTGAGCAATCAGAGGGTTTGATGCCCTCAATCTGTGCGGCAGGCAGAAACCAGTTTGCTTGCCTTAAAGGAGAAGTGCGTCATTTGTTTTTGGGAGTCAAATCATTCCCATTCCCCTTATTTTACAATAATAAGCACATCTTCACGTCAGCCACTTAAAATGTCGACCAATGAGGTGATCGTGATACGGTGAGAACGGTTTGTCGATGATTTGTTGACGTTCGTATATCATGCTTATTTCAATTTTAGTAATCGATAAAGCAATTGTGTTTGTGGGACTCACAGGCTATTTTAGTCGACTTAAGGACATTATTTCAGATGGAACTAATTTTCTGGAGGATTGATACTGGCGAGAGTTCCATAATCAATGAGCTTTCAGAACTTAATCAGTAATTGTGTATTTATTTTTATTGTATTTATTTATTTATTTGTTTTTATTGTTATACTATTGTCTTTAAATAAATTGTACATTTTCATAATGTGACCTCGTTTCAGAGTCTGCTTAATTACTTTCCTTCATCTGGTCTTGATGACGGTAAGCTCGAAGGCAGGGTCACACTTTAGTACTGACCCCCATTAAAAAAAAATGCCTTAATTTCAATCCGAAAGCTTATTTTGTTGTAAAGATGGCAATGGTGGCACTTAGCATCCTACACATTTACTTATGTCTGAAGTGCCACTGTTGACAATAAAAGCATGTCAACAAGTTTGAATCTACAAAACTGAACTCAAGGCTAGTTTTTGGAGATTCAAAATTGCTGGGGTTTCTGTTTGTGAATGCTGAGGCCAGAGATGCAGTTGTGGTGCCCGCGTCACCTCGCTAAACTTGGAAGGATTCAACATTCTTGATGAAAATACCAGGACAGTTTTTCGGCTGCTTTCTCAACAAGTAGACACTGTCTTCAACTGAAACGTTCACAGGTGACTTTTATTGTATCTTCATTGATCATTTGGCCTATAAATCAGCATTACGTTGACAAAACCAATCTATGACCTGACCTTAGAGAGTAGGTATGGAGAAATACTTCTCCCGATGGGGGGCTTAAGGAAGGATGGGGGGCTTAAGTCAAGCATGGAAGGAGGAACGTTAAAGCACCCTTTCAACACTTTAATCAATGGGGTTGTTTTCTTCAACCAGGCCCAATGATGACCATCTACAAACTGACTTAACTGACTATGTCACATTCAAGCCGGGCCAAGTGAACCAAGTTGATACCTTTTATCCAAAAGTTGTTTTTATAGACCGATGGCCTGGGGCACAATCATTTGTTGTTTGGGGGGGGGGGGTTCTTCAACTGTGGTATACCAAGGATAGGGTCAAATAATCTGTTCTCTTAGGTTTGGTTTCTTCTCATTACCCAAAGTGTATATAACCAATCCTTTCCAAGTCCTTTGGTAACACAAAATGCCGCAGGCAACAGGGTACCATTCAAACCCGCCCCGACCCCGACCCCGACCCCCTATTTAGAGCAGATTATTTTAGTCTCAAGCGATTGCTGATGATGTTTTAAAGAGTAGATGAACTGACATTGCTGTGTGGAAGAATTATTCTTTCATAAAGCCATGCTTTCTTTCCACTTTGTAAATATTCATAGAGGCCGAATCTTTAATTGAAAAACTTTCTTCCATGAATAACTAATTAGTATAAATAAGACTGCCTACGATGACTGAATACTAAGCTGATTCTATCATGTGGAGTATTTCTTACGGTGGAGGTATGCTTGACTTATTTCTCAGGTTAAATTGAAATCCATTTTACAGAACTTGGCTTTTATAAGAGATTCCAAATTTGAACCAAGAACTTTTAATGTTGTTGAAATTCCAAATAAAATGTAGATGTAACACAAAAGAAAGGTGGGGGTCTCTTTTTGTTTGTAGGAACAGTCTGATAACTTCTTTACCAGGGGAGATTAGGGAAGGGTGGATCGAGCACAACTGAGCTAAACCTCTTCAGCAGTAGTACTGAAGCAGCACACAGCAATACCGTCCAGCATTCTCCTGAAGACCATCAGAGCATACTGATCAAAACATCAACTTGTTCAAACCACCGGTTCTTCTCAGAACCACCACAGCTCATAGGAGCCCTTTTCAAACTACCTACGTTTGATCCGTGTAATTGGCGACCCCTGTAAAAAGTCATCTACACGGACTAAAACCGATCTGGAGATTCCTTTCACACCACAATATCTAACCCAGAGAAAATTTAAACCAGTTCCATACTAACACCGAGATTGGCGGGTTAACCCTAGTCCTGGGCAGGGTTAAATTTTTCCCAGATTAAGCCAGCTTTGGGTTCGTTAATCCAGAGAATTTTTAGCCCGGAAAAATGCAGTGTGAACGCTCCATTTGATCCTGAGAATCTCTGTGTAAAATGTTGTCCTTAACACAGAGATTCTCCAGATTAAAGTGTAGTGTGAAAGGGACGAAGGAGAGTTAGTTACATGGTGTTCATCACCTCAAACGTAACTTCAATGCTAATAGATCTCATTATTCATTCTTGCTCACAATTTTCAGTTACTCCATTAAAGCCATGTCACTCTAAGAGGAGCACTTAAATAATGTATCGATTAAGTTATGCACATTTTCTACATCAACACTTCTTCTTAATTTGTTTACCTTTGTGTTCAGTCCAAGTAGATCTACTACCTTTGCTACAAAAACTAAAATAACCAGGAAAGATCTTGAATAATCCTAAATTTTTATGAAGTCCCTTCATTTGAGAAAAAAATTTGATTGGGGAAAAGGGTGGATCACATGTCATTTTAAAGAAATTCATAACATTCCGTAACTTTTGATTGACGAGCTCTAAAATGTCGACAAGTATTTCAAGGATTTAGAATCAATTTGTGTGATTGAGAACAAGGAATGGTTTTGATATGAAGGCTCTATGTGTTTTCTTAATTAAGTCACAGATTTATAGAGAAGAAAGATTACTAATAATAATGTTTAAAAAATCACATCAATCGTGTCAATCATAGAAATCATAAAGGCAAGTCGATCACAAAATATAAATGTATGATTTTTCACAATGTTTTACAAAAGTATTTACCGTTACATCGATAACATTATTCTTACCTCCCATGCAATTTCTACCACTATTCAAAATGTCCTTTTTATTTTTCCTGAATCTAAACCTGCTCTACACTTGCTTAAAATGTTTTTGTTTTGTAGTCAAAGTAAAATTACGTTCTCTCATTTTCAACAAAATGCTAGCACTCTTCTTTCAATTGGTGAAAGAAGAGTCATTTCACAAGAAACCAAAGTTACGGACTGACCTTCCCTCTAATCATCAAACGCTTGATTTCTTACAGATCTTCACATGCATCTTTATAGATTTGATCATACAAATCTGACATCTGACATTTTGAAAAAGATTTTTTACTATGTTCTTGTGACTCTAATAATTGGATGGAGCTTAAACTGTTGCAGGTTTGTTATTTCATGTATATGTTGGGTCACACAGCTGGTCTTTGACAATTACCAGTGTTTTATACCAGCTTAGGACACATTTTTGTTCAAATCTGTTTACAATTAGTCGGTTGTCCTTGCCATCAGGTCATGAAATTCTTTTCATTTCCCTGTAAGCTTTGGAGGAAAGAAACTAGACTGAATGGTGCTTCATAAAATATTTATGACATATCAAAATGGCACTTTTGCCATTATCTGTTAAGCCCATATTGAGGTGCATTAAACAAACGTGAACAAAACAGTTTATGGTGTGGATCACAAGATAATTAATTAAAAATTTCAAAATGCACAACCCTTGAAATCCCTCCAAGAATTGGAATGGCTAAAACAATCTGCAAAATTTCTCAACTTTGTTTTGCAAAATGATTTTCAAAGAAAGATCACTAAAAAACGCAACCAGATGTCAAGTGGGGGGGGGTGTATCCCTTGACTTTGCACCATTTTCAGTTGGTCCGGTAATTTTAGATTTACCAAAGTGTCTGAACTTTTTAGCTAATTGGTTATCTTCCAACTCATATTATGTACATTTTAAAATCTTACCTAATCCCTTCACCTTCGCCCATTAAATGAAGCTCTTGCCTTAATAAGCCATCCATGTTAATGAGACCCCAGTAATTGCTTTTATATGTGCTCCCAAGAGCGTCAATAAGATGTTGTTGTCTTCAACTGGACCGATCTATTTTAAGTTGTCCACCTCCACTGAACCTCAGTTCTGTACAAGAACACCACCCCTGCTTGAAAATTGGCGAGTCAAGAACTGTTTCTAAGCGCTGTGATTGGTCAAGCGGGTCACACAGTGCCATGGGAATATGGGGAACATTTACATCACTGATTTCTTTCCACTAAAAAATAAAAAGGACAAACGATAAACTTGTAAGGGGTTAGGGCTAGAGTGCTCCATGGTTAAAGAGCGATCATCTCAAATCCCACGTCAATAGCTGTGGTGTCAGACCACAAGGTTCATCAGCGGTAGTTTCTGAGAGCAGGGCAATGTAATTGCTGCTTTGTAGGGGCAAGCTGCACACTCGCCGGTCCAGACATTTCGTGACTATTTTCTCATCACATTACAGATCCATTGATTCTTGATTTTGATCAATGTGGGCTATATTTAATCCGGAGCCTGTCCGGCCTTCGGCCCTCGAGTGAAAAGGCAAGATCGCTAATTAGCTGCTGTCAGACATGCTGCACAAATGCACCTGATGAGGCGGTGAGTGTATTTGCCGTGACAGAGGGATTAGGACCATCACAATGTGTGTTGGTGTATTGAGGCTGTCGCTCGGGCCTGCATCTTAAGAGTTTCTAAGCCCAACATCTTCACACAGCCAAATTCAAGCTGAATCAATAATGGACTGTGTTCTGCCAATTTTAAATTCCAAAGAGAGACAACTGTGACCCCACCACCCCCCCCCCCTAACCTTAAGAGGAATTTATCCAAGCTCACAGGTGCAGTAATCATCAAGGTAAGAAAATCACTCTTTTTCATTTTAAAGATTAAGATGTTTGTTTGTGAATGTACAGTGCATCAATCAGAACAATTGTTGTGATATTTACTTTTAAATATAATATTTGGATGCCCTGCATTTAGCATGTGCTAATTACTGACATTCCGTATTTTAAGAGGTAACTTTTGTTCGGGGGGGGGGGGGAGGTAATTGTTGTTCCAAAATTAAACCGCAGACCGTAGTTCATTAAAACAAATAATTATTGCAAATGAATCTATAATGACAAAATAGTCATTAAACCGAAAGACATGTTGGAGCGATCGGACATGTTCAAACTTAACAGGTTTTATTAGCCACGATCTCTTTCTTGAAGAAAATTAACTAAAGCTCTCTTTGCAAATTCAATGCACCATCGCCAAATTTAAAGTGAGGGCTTTTAGTGAGGCCGAGTCCAAAATTGACAGCTTCTTGCCAGTGGCTTCTGACCAGATTGCTGAGATGACCTGTCCTTCAATATTGCGATGGCCATTGCTGCGGTTGAAATCGCTTGATTTGGACACTGCCTGAGTACATAATGCAGAGCTTTTGTTTGTTTGGTTAAATACCCCCACTCAACCTTACATAACACAAATTGCTCTCCCTTTGAAAAATATCTCATATTGTATTAGAATGTAATGGTCTGTAGAGCTTGTGACTAAACCAATAAAACTATCAATCCATCACACACTGGATCTACCTCATTAACAGCAAAATTCTACCCCGAAATAAAGAGAGAAAAAAGACGCCGCATCGGCCAAACTACTAAACAAACTCAGGGTAAATGATTATCCACAGTAGAGACTCTCTGAGGGGGAAACAAATTTAAAAATTTCTATACTAATATTTATCATATTTATAAACTTGATATTTGTACCCCCGCATTATTCAAAATCTAAAATACAGCCAGACTTGATTTATTTCTCCCAGAACTCAGTTCTTATTTCAATTCGGTTAAATTTTATTTTACGTTAAGTTTTAAGTTCATTTATTACTTTTTTTAATAAGTAATAAATTTCAAAAAACGTTTGCTGACAAAACATAAGATATATTTTGTCGTTTTCTTCAAAACACGACCACCTGATTAGATACTATTTCCACAGATTTCTTAAGTCAAGAAAACAGCATTTTGGGATCCCAAAATTTTCCATTGCTTTATTTCGATTACTGCAATTGAAATAAGCACAAAACTGAACCAGATCTTGTTGTTGTAAAAAGTAGACGATGGAAATGAATTTACTCTTCTAAAAAACTAATGATGTCCAATTCATTTAAAAATTTGAACAATATTCTTCAAGCCATAAACATTGATGTAATACATTTCTAGGAAACTTAGCTCTTTCAGTGCCACGGTAGTTCATCTACGATCTATTTTATGTGTTCTGAAAGTGCCATTATCGTACATGTACGATCTTTTTTATGTACTCAAAAAGTGTCATCAATTGTATCGTACATGTATGATAATATACAAGTTATTCGGAGAGGGCATTATCAATCATTAGAAATAGTATTGACTTTGGGATGTATCAAGGCAACACAAATTAATTTTGTTTGGTGATAAAGACTTTTTTTTATACAGAACTTCGAAAAGAGCTGCCATCTTAGGTTCAAAAGGCGAAAACAAAGTGGGCACTGAAAAGAGTTTTGAAGACAATTGGAACAAATCTCCAAACATCTACACTGCTGTATTTCTTTAACTACGCAGACACCACTGTTTGCCCGCTGGAATAGGTTACTTCCATTAGTACGTGCCATTTTACCCCAGTGCCAATATTTTATTGAAGCTATTTATTTTACATGCAGCGTGGCTTTGGAATGGATGAGACACTTACTGGTCGTTTCGGTTAGTATTTGAGTGAATATTAAATGGAGAGTGTAGGCATTGGGGCTGCCATGGGGGATGGAAGGCCTCGGGTCGATGGGATGTCAATTTTTTATACATTTTGTTCATGTTTTACTAACCAAGCATCTCGTTCATCAAGTTGGCACTTAAATGTAGGTTGGAACATAAAATGTAGCCCGAACCTAATGCAGCCTCAACCCTGGTACCTAAATGTAGCCTGGGCTTAATGTGGCCACAGCTGTACAGTACCTAAATCTAACCCAATAGCCTCAACCCTGATACCCAGAGCCAGGCTATATTTAGGTACTATGTTGGGTTTACAATTGGGTTTCAGGCTACATTTAGGGTCCATACTATATTTTGTGTTGCACAAGCATACATAAACATTGTATAAGTATTATTATTTTTAATTGGGGGTGGGGGGGGGGGTTCTTAAGTTTGCTTTATGCTTGGCATAAACGGGGCCAAATTTCATTAGGGCTGCTTAACAGTGACTTTTGCTCAAATGATTTCCTTTAAGCAAAACCCAAGCAGGAGCCAGTCACTAATAATAGTCTGTGTGGTGTGGTGTGTGGTGTTTTAGCTGATAACCTTTTGCTGGTTAGCAAAATTATTTGTGCTTAGCTATTATTTGTGCTTAATAAGCAGCACTATGAAATTGGGCTGAGTGTGTGAAGCTGGATGCAAGCACACATTTCTGAAAGTCAGCATTTTAAGAAGGAACTACAACAGCAGTGTCCAAATTGAGGGCTTCAACACAGAGTGGCTGTGGCTGGATTGCTTAAAAAGGCCTATAGCCACCGGCTGTAGCCGTAGCCCAAATCGCTTGATCCGGACATGGCCTAAAAGTCTGCATTCTCTTTGGTTTGTTGATGCAAGTACCAATTTTATTACAATAATACAAACAGAGGGTAATCTGCAAGATTGACATTTAATGTTTACTTTGAAACTCCCGCAACTCTACCGTCAGCCTCGGTCCGAGACGTTATTTTGCGTTTTAAAGACACTAAACTAAACTATCGCGATCAACACAAGAGGGCGCTGCTCGATAAACCAAATGCCCTCCAGCCTTTAGTTGTCACTAAACCCTGTGTCAACATATGGACAGTAACCACGTAAGAGCGGTCTTGCACCAAGACTGCTCTACCATATGTCTCAATTCAAGGTGTAAAACCAAACGGTCAATTAACCACAATGTCCTCAAGACGTGTAACGTAATATGCAATGATACCCAGGGGAAATTAGAGTCACCTTCAATGTACAGTAATTACATTGGTTCTGACCGCCTCCGGATTTCAGTGCAGAGATTGATTCAGTGTGTACAGTCCGGACATACAAATAGCTACACGGGTATTAACAATGATTAATCAATTATTTAAGAGTTGAATCAATGTGAAACCTTTGTTTTAAATTGGCAGCTTTATGTTTGATTCTAATCTTCTTCTTTTTTATCTAAGAAAGTGTGGCAGGTAGAGCTACAGGTGAATAATAATACTACTACTTATAATAAAATGCATTTATATAGTGGGTAGTAATCACAAACAATGGCAGCCATTTTGAAAAGTTTGAAAATTGTTATTTATACCTAGCTATATTTTTTTTCAGAGGTCAAATCTGCGATTGCCCTACAGCCAACTGTCATTCTCGTGACATACTATGACCTGTGTGCCAAATTCAATGCATTTATTTCTACCAAAGGCAGAACTCCCCCATATATTTCCCCAATCTGCCCAACTCAAATGAGGAGGTATTATAGTTTTAAAATACTGGAGATATGCGACACTAGGATATGAAACAGGATTCTCAGTCTATCCTCATTCACACTTTCATGTACATCCAGGCTGGATGAAGGAAATTCATTGCAAACTCATCGAAAAACCACAAAACGTTCATGCTGCTACTGGCATTTATCATGTCACATCTGCTCCACATCAGCAACTTCACTGGCTTCCAGTCTGTCAAAGAATTAACTCCAGAATCCCAATGCTTGCCTGGAATGCTATCATGACTGACAAGGCAACACTTGCTTGCAAGCCAAAATGCAATTTGCCCATAAAAGATGGTGTCTATTGGAAACATGGTCTGTACATACATGTACATGTACTATGTACCTTATACCTTAAATAGTAGTGCGAGGTATTTTCAGATGTAATTTTTATTTCCTTTTCCTTTTCAAGTAAAAGCATAATGGTTTACCAGGATCACATCAACTCTAGGATGAATCATTAAAACAAACTCATAACAAACACTGAAGTGCTATCTCACTTTAGGGTATCTGCACACTTTAGAAAGTCAAATTTAGGACTTTTTTAAGACCCTTGTTATACTCCTACCCACAACAAAATATAAGACCCAAAATAAGTGACTAAAATCAAGGAAGAAACAGCTATACCCGCCCACACTTTATGTTACTTTTTACACGCAGCGTAATTCGGTTCTTATCCATTTTTTTTTACAACCCCCAAAATGAATTTATGACTTTATAGTGCTTCTTAAGGCCTTAAATTTGTAAAATTCAATTTAAGACTTTTTAAATACTTTTTAAGGATCGGCAGAAACCCTGCACTTTACACAAAGACCATGTGACATGTTACGTGTGACATGTGACATGTGACATGTGACATGACAAGTTTACAAAAGATCCACAGGGCCCAGACTTCCTGCAGGCACAACTTGTAGGCTGGGCTCAATGGAAGAAAACATTCAATCTGAACACAGAGCTACCTTTATGGAGATTGCACTGTCTAGTGATTTGTATCAGCTTTCAAAATGAAGAAAGGGGGATGGCACATCTCAAAACCTGTTCTTTTTATAACTCTTGAATGAACATGTATATGGAATTTATTACACAAAATTTCCCATATGACCAGTGAGGTATTTTGACTGCAAGGAAGACCCAGGAATGTATGCAGGGTCACTCTTTTTGTAAAAAAGGTTACATGGTCTATAAAAAAAAGTGTTGTATTCACCTTTAACATCAGGGCTCGAATTTGACACTGGACTGCAGGCCCGAGGCTAGTGATTTTAGTGTC
>CM021542.1:9356783-9373508 GCA_010994315.2 Pisaster ochraceus | reverse complement strand
TTCATTCCTGTTGTTGAATTCAGGGTACATGACCACAATGGCCGAGGCTCGATGAAAAAGTGAAATATCCAAAGGAAGCCTCCAGCTCCTCCTCCATAAAAAACAAAAACAAAAGAAAGAAGAAAACCTGACTGGTGTTCCACTTCCCGAACTTCACAGACTCTTTAACATCATTACAGACAAGAGCTACCAAGTTGATTGGACCATACTGGGACTATCCCGCAGTGCCCACTTCTCCTCCGTCAAAAAAATTTTGGAGGCAAAAGTAAATATATGCCATTTTGAATCTTTCCAGAGAACCTCATATTATCCCAAGAGTTGAATTTCAGATGGTTCTGCATGATGGATCAGTTATGAACATCTCCCATTTTCAAATTGTTTATCTACGATATTGAAAAGGGATTTATTTGTCATCTAAAGGTAAATGGTTTGGGTTCGAATAACCTCAGAGGGTAAACAATTTCTTTGGTTTATTTATCAATTCAGTTCTTTATTAAAGCATTTGAGTTTAAGTTGATCTCCTTGCATCAGCCCTTAATCCTGGTTTGGAAAAAGGACAGGATCCATCGGTTGTCAGCCCATCTATCAACTTGGAAACTTCAGCCTCTGCAGACCGACCTCTTAAGGTCAACAAGGGACAAACATCCATGTAGACAGCATTCAGGCCTGTCTGCACCAGGAGAGAAATGCTGTAGTGAGGTTGGAGTAGAAATACTCACACCACAGCGTTTGCTCCTCAACAGGGGGAGTTCAAGATCAAATGTTGGGTTTCTTCTTTTTCTTTTGGGGGAGGGGGTGGGGTCCTAATGTTTTAAGCATCTTCATGAGTTGATACAGATATTTTCCAAGCCACTTTTTGCAAATATTATACTCTTTGCAATTTTTAAATAGTAAACTTGATTTCTGCTACTATGAAACTATGCAAATCAGGTACTCTTGAATGCACCCCAAAAATAATAGTAACAAACACACAAACAGAACAAAACAAAACCACAAATAAAATTCGAAGGAGCGAAAATAATCACAAATTAAATTTGAGGAAACTGCACATCTTGTCACGAATCTTGTCCAAACAAAACAAACAATCACTTAGGAATTCCTGCAATATTTCAGCCACAAATTATGAGCCCCTGTCACTATTAATTAAGCCACTGGGTTCCTCTGATGTCAACTCACCCTCTGCAAAGATACGACTTCAAACAATCCACCGGCAAAAGTTATAGCTCACAGTTTTTGACCATGAGAACGTTGACGAGTGATAGGTTACAGTTAATGGCAATTTATTTTGGAACAGCTTCCAGACCACAGGTTTCTCTGGTTAGATTTTTGTTTCCATTGTTTGATATAATTTTAAAGTCCAGATGAGTTGTGTCACAAAACTCCAGCATCATCATACTTTGGTAGAATAAACAATTTGTTTTTAAAATAAACACTGAGAAACTAGTATGGTAATAAAGCCTTTAAGTGCTTGGAAGGTACGGCTGGGGGAATAAACTCAACTTTTTTGAGACTAAGGGAGACAGATCAGAGTTGGTCCTCTTCCTGAGAGCACTTTTCTGCCCCCACTCCCACCCCATACCAATGGAATGTAAGGACAAAGGTCTAGCTATTACAGGTTTTAATGCATCATAGTTTACTTTTCACAATTTTTATGGAGGTGGCCAATCACAAGCTCCTTGATGTGAGGGCTTAGAAAAAAAGTGTAGCAAAATGAAGAATTTATGCATAGTAGAGAAAGGTAACTTGCTGTGTAAAACCACAATTCTGTCGTTTTAAAAAATTTCTCCATGAAATGGAACAATCCTTGAGATGGAAAAAGTAAGTTTTAAATTTTGGGGCAAGTTACTTAATTGTCAATGCAGTTTTTAAAACTAGGTTATTTTTAAAAGCAGAAAAGTGTTAACAAACTTTTTTGATTTTCCCTCTCCTCTTTTCTATAAGATGTGATACGGCATTTGAAGCTAACAATCTAGTTGGTTGTTTGGTGCATATCTTTGTGATTAAGAGAGAGAAATGTGGCACTTGCCCTCAAATACCAACGCTGTTCAGATAAAATGCAGCTTGGCTATACTTAGCCCTGAGACTTACATTTCCATCATTATCATTTATTGTAAACAGTAATGTGCATTGGCATTTCCTTGACTGGTGATGTGAGAAGTACCCTTGAGGTACTCATGTACTCTCCTTATAGTCCTTCCTAAGGTCACTCTGAAGACACATTTCAAGAAACTTTAACACCCTGGAAAATTCCCTCTGGAAAAAAATGGCCACTGTCAGCCCATTACAGATTTCAATAACCGTTTCTAAAATGGATTTTGTATACAAGTTTCTCAAAGATGGTTTAGGACTGGTATGTCAACAAGCAGACATAAGTTTGTCAATACAAAACAAAGAAAATGTCATTAACACATAGATGATGAAATATACCATCCCTAGAACAAAGTCTGAAAAATACCCTTTTTATGGGATAACAAGAGAACAAAGGTCAAGTCTTAAACAAACTCGCAGAAACAGAACCTAGGAAACTTAATATTTTGAACTTTTCTTACAAGCTTGATTCAGACTCAACAGACAGTGATGTTTCTCTTTATCGTGCCTTAGATTTTGAAAATTTTTCTTGGGGTTAACTAATAGTGCTGTACTTTTATGTACTTGTACAAGCAGTAGTTGAAGATGAAATTGATCAGAAGTGACTGGCCAGACCTCTACCCTGCTCAATCCACTCAGCACCCCTCCAGTGATTGATGGCAGGACTGGTGCCACTTTAGCCAATCCCTTGTCTTCCACCACCCCCTCTTTAAGGTCAAACATTGACCCAAGGTAGTGGTCAGAAATAATATACACTGAAGACATCTGGACCCCAACATATACCTAGTTTTTATCGGTTGAGTATACAAGGGTGACGAGTGGTAAACTTCCAAATATTTCTGTGTGGAAGGAAAGGACAGCAATTGTTGTGGCAAGTGTTGTCCACGCTGCTTTATTGATGAACTGATGTAGTTGAACTTCAACTTTTAGTGGCAGAGAACAAATTGGATGAAGGTTGTTGTATATTCATCACATGATTGATTTTCAAGGAGTTAAACAGGCAACTGGCAATTTCAATCAGTTTTTGTATGGAAAACAAACATGGAAAAGTACACATGCAGTTTAGCCGAAAAAAATATTCAATCATTTTATATGTAACAAACAATCAACCTCCCCCCCCCCCTTCCCACCATGCAAAGAAAAATAAGATCATAACCACAATGCAAAGAAGTTTACGATCTCACAAAAATTCAATTCCACTCTGTTTTTCATTTTCCTGACATAACACACACAAAAATCTGAGCAAAAAATTAAAATGTTTTGCTAAACTGCACCCAATTTTTAAGTATGTAGGCCTAATATGAGAATATAATTTTTAAATCCACTATCAGCATAAAATGGATATTGCCATAACAGTTAATGTGATGATATGTTGAATAGAGGCCTATCATTAAACTTGTTTGTATAATTTTATACTTTCCAAAGGCAATGGTTTTAATGTGTATTTACTGCAGAAAACCTAAAGTGTTTGAGGATGTATTTGATTCTACATCACTGCAGGGCTCAAAATTCACACTGAACTGTAGGCTCGAGGTTGGTGATTTTTAAAGTCAGGCTGCTAAACTCATAACCAGACAAGTACAGCAGTCTTGTGGTTTTCAATTGAATAATAATACCTTACTGCATTATATATCTTAAACAAAACAAAACTAAGTTCAAATGTTGACTTTGAGACTGATAAATAACTTTCAGTCAGACAAATTACATAAATCTTCTCAAAGTGCTTCAATTATGATCGTCACTCCTACCACAAAGACTGTCACAAATCACTAGTTAGTAAAAAATGACTTATCACTCGATTTGCCATTTTGTATTTTCATAAAGTGACCTATCCCGATACACAACTTTACCAACGCTACGTGTGACATTTACATTTTCATGAAGTATTTTCACAAATTAGTCCCTACACAGTGCACTGGGTAAAAAACTTAATTTTTCCTTCTCACCAAGTGACAAATGTGTTTAGGATTTAATTACTAATTGAAATAGTTTCAGGAATAAAAACACATTGACAGTTTTGTACGAATAAAGTACTAAGCTGTATTTTTGTCTGAAAATAGTAAGCAGACTCCGAAACAGCAGTTTGAAAAATGGTGCAACTTCAATCGCGATATTCTTCAAACACAATTTTGGGAGTTTTGAAAAAGAAAGGTTACGTCGTGGTACGCACCACAACGATATGTTAAGCTGTGCAGAAATGTTTTCTCATTTTGATTCAGGTCTTGTAGAATAACTTCTGGTCTAGTAAAATGGATCCCCCCCCCCCCCCCCCCCCCCCCCCCCCCCCCCCCCCCCCCCCCCCCCCCCCCCCCCCCCCCCCCCGGTTCCCTCCAACCCTACCCCTAATTCCAGCCCTGCCTGCAGTCACTAATATTTGTTTTAATGATAAGGCCGCCATGGAGTCCAATTTTAAAACATAGTGAACCCTCTGGGTTTCCTCCTTGATTTGGTTCTAACCTTGGAGTCAATTAAAACAAAACTGAAATGTAATCGGTTCTTATCATACTAAACAAGTGATCATATTTGTTTAGAAAGTGGAATGAGCCGTAAAGAGAAGGAGAGAAAAAAACATTTTAAGAGCTCTGGAGTGCTTGAATTACTTTCCTTATAAACAAAAGCCTTCCCATTAAAAATGACTAATAACTCTTTGGAGACAGTTACTGCAGCAAAACTTTCGCAAAACACCTACCTCAACAAGGTCCCAGACCAAGCCCAATGCAGGTAAAAAGGGTCTTGAATGTCAGTACATGTATAGGTCAACTACTGATGAACTGACAACTTTTTCAATATATTTTTACAAAAAAAATCTACAATTTCACAATCTTTCGGAAAAAACTTTTACAAACTCAACTTTTTGTGTAATAAACATTGTTGACAAAATATTCAAGTTTCAGTTGTGATAGTAAGACGAAAACAAGGTAGAAATGTTGCAGTCTCGTTGGCTCATAGTCTGCGAGGCTTGAGAAGAAAGTCAGAATTGTAAAGCATTAAAACAAATGGTTGAAATTGTCCAGTTACAGAAAAGTCAAAAGGTAAAAGAATGAGTTGCAATAAAAATTGTGACATAAATTCCAGAGAAGGGGGCTGCACTACTCTCAAGTTATGGTACCACCCACAATGGTATTCACTTGAGACACTGCTTTCATTTCAGCTCAGCAGGATTGTAACTATATCTACATTAATAAAACAATACCAGTCCATTAACCATTAAAGGGGAGTGAGTGAGGGTAACCATGTTTAAATTGTTGACAACTTACACTTGTTTGTCATTGGTTTACTTAGTTTCAGTGAATCAAGAGTACAAATTCAACCAACTTTGAAGGATATTGCCTGACAAACTAAACCATAGGCCTAGTACTAGAATTTAAAGCTAAAGGAAGTTTTAGCAAATTGCTATTTTCCAAATAAAAAAAACACATAAAGATTCATGCTAATGTATTGTTTATCAATTTTTCAAAAAACAATTTTAAAAACATTTTAAATTATGCCTGATAACTGTTAGCAATGTCACAAATGTAGTAAGTGATCATCATATTCAATTCCATCCATATGCCCCTAAACTGTATAAATTTAAAACTTTTTTTTCAACTTTTCAAATCCTTGAATGGAAAACAAAAGCGCCAGTTCTCTACACCCAAATCACATTCGTTAAATGAGTCTGACAATATTTGATAAGTTTTGGACTGTCCCTTTAAGCGTTTCCTTTTCTCCGGGCTATATGCTGACATAGTAACACCATCTTGGGACTTGTGTATAACAAGTGGAAGATAAACAAAACCAAATGTTAAGACCAAGCCCTGCCGAAATTTGACGTGGAAATAAATTCAGGGGAACTTTGCTGGCGCCTGGTAATTATTTTGGCATGAATGTTTTAAATGCTTGTAAACCAAAAGAGTATGTGCTGATAATGTACACGGAGCCCTTAAACTAGTTTTCCAAATCATTCTCAATTAGATTTTATAATTTGTATTATGTGGGAAACAGTAGGTATCGACTTGATGTATTTATTGTGTCCTGACCGTCTTGGCATTGAGAAACACAGACAATAAACAGAACCCAGTTACAATATCATCAGAAAGACTACTCGTGTTGTTGTTTTGTTTTTCAGAAGTGCTTAAAACATTTTCAATATTTGAGTAACTAGAGTGCTTTAGGACGATTTGATTTGCCACATTTACGGTTATTTTTCAGAAGAAAAACACCATAGTTATAAATCTTCTGATCAGATCAAGTCCAGAGAAAAGAGATCCAAAAAATTTTCAAGAAAACTGATGCGGATTAAAAGTGATAATGAAATCCCTTTCCTTTTTACCAATAGTCAAAAAGTTCTGCAGGAGTTTCTTTTAAGAATATCTTTATTTGAAAAAAAAGACCAATTATAGGATTGACGTGGACTTTGTTTTAATTTGAATAAAGTATTTCTTAGAAAGTCGCACACAGCTGCAACATATTTGAAATATCAAAAGCCAACAATCACTGTCACTCAAATTTAAAAGAATGGTTTGCATTTAATACACTACATTGTTCATGCTGCAATACATAATGGCCAGGTGTTAAACACCTGTAGGGGGAAGCACAGGGAGTACATTCAAATGGTAACACAATTAATTAATAATGTGGAGGAAGGAAGTAGGCCCAGTTGGACTGGTAAAACTCACTTGGGTCATTGGAAATGGAGGGGATACTTTCATAGAACAAGAGATTAGCGAGTACACCGTTAGGTTTATCTGACCCAAATTGAGACAAAAAATGACCCCCAGATCTGAGCTAAAATTGGAAAGATGGTTTGAGGAAGGTAAAAGTTAAACTCTCATTGGCTCTCATATTTCAAGCCATGGCATAAGAGTGTCAAAGTTGAAAATTTGCTGCAACAAACTGCTCAGAGAAAAGTGTCGACACCATTGCACTTTCAAACTTTGTTTTATCACATCAGGCTATTAAAATAATTAAGGCTCCCAGCAACCACATTTTAGGGGTAATGCTGTAGGAGTCATCACCACTCACCTGATAGTGTTATTTATGTTTGATAAACTGATTAAGTTAATCCCAACTGATTACACAGTATTAAGAGGAAGTATAATTAAGCTGGACTAATCTCTTTGGGGACAAAGGTGTTGTCTGGGTGTTAATAAGTTAACTACATTGGACCACTGGCTTAGCATACAACATGCTGGAAACTAAGAAAAAAGTTTTGTTGTGGTTTTTGAATCATTTTTTGTCTTTGTAAGGAAGTTTAAGACATTCGACCACCGTTCCATGTAAAGGCTATTAGAGGGGAACTGGCCACATCAGAACCAAGCAAGCTCGGCACCAGCAAACCTGAGAAGTTAGACCTAATGCAACATTGGTCTCTTCCAGCGGCGTAACTACACATTTCCATTTGGGCGGGGGAGGGGAGGGGGAGCAGGTGGGGGCTATTTAATATACTGAACCATTCATGTGCCTTTTTTTGATCTCATTGAGGGGGGCAAGAGGGGGAGCAAGGGCTCTGAGCAGGGGGTGGGGGATCCAGCCCCCCTTCTTCCTCCGCCTCTGGGCATGCCACTGGTCTCTTTCACTCTCTTAGACAAAAACATGTTTGAAAATATACAAATTATAAAGTAGTTTGGCATCAACACAAAAAAAGTCTTTAAAAAGCTAACAAGTGAGAAATCTTGTTCACATTTTTCAAACCCGAACCCCTAACCCCTATATGCGCCACACTAATAATATCTAACTCCACCATGCAAAGTCTACGCTCCTCATCACCAATCTACTTTTAAAAACCTTTAGTTACTCTACCTTTTTCCATATTTTTCAAATCCCGAAAATGTTCACGGCAATTGAGGCAAACATGAGAAAAATCCTTTTGCCACGGTTATAAGAAATTACTCCTTTAACCAAAGATAAAAGGAGAATATCCAAAGGCAAGACGTATTTAGCAAGAAGTGTTACAGATGGTCTTACACTGAATGACCAACGATTTGGGTGGTCATCATCACCCCCTCACTGGGCTATTTATCCTGTACCATGGGGTAACCAACAAGGCGCTATTTACTAATGAGGTGGTGATTAATGAGAGTATCTTCAATTAGTTAACACCTCTAGCTGCCCTATACAGGTGCAGGGATGTTGTGGGGTGGGTGATGACTCGCAAGTCTTCTAGCTACTTCCTAGTCCATAGGAAAAACAGGGTGCATCATGACAGCATGGTGATAGATTTGCACCACGGTAGGGCCAACTTTAATTATGGAGCCGCCATTTTTGTTTTTATTCCATTGAAATCAATGTCATCAATGTGCGCAGTTGGAGGGGAAAAGTCCAACAACACTTCTTTTGTAAATGCACATTTTTAGTGAGTGTATCAAAACCCATAGCAGTACATTTGGACGGTTTCCATCACCCATAATTGCAAGACCAACTGAAATCCCCTGTAATAACTAATAAACCAATGCACCCACAATAAATGAACAGTCTATGAAAATAACTCCCTCCAACCCCCCCCCCTCCCCATGTGACATAGAAGATTGATGATATGCAGAATGTTATTTTCCCTGGAGTTAAACAACTACTGGTGGAATTTATGGCAAAAACACCAGGCCTTCCAATTATTCGTTTTAAGGAGAAATTTCAAGTTCAAAGGACAGAATAAATCAAAAAATTTAAAGTGGGAAAGTATAAATGAACTTATCATTTGGAATCACTGTTAGGCCTACACACGTAGATTTGTATACAATAAATCTATAAGTTAAAGGGTCTGCATGCACGTGGTAATCACTCTTAAAATTAATGGTAATAAAACCTTACTAATGATTAGAAGTACAGCAGCTTTCGATTGGTATAGAACTATTTCACTTCGGAGTAATGTGGTTATGGAAAAAAGATATCAGTTTTTATCCCCAAAAATTTGAATCTTAGAAACGTTACTGTCAGATACATTTCTCAGATTGTGAATCCAATTGCAGATTGTTTCTTCCTGCGTGGACATAACCGTTACGGTTTTCGGCGATATCTCAAAAATGCTACCACCTTTTGAAATAAATTTTCACGGGTTAGTTTTATTGTGTACATCTACATTTTTTGTCCTAATATAGGTTAGAACAATTGAATGGTTCCAAAAACCAAAGGTATGCGTTTCCTGTAAGTTTTCTACATTGAATTGTAAAACAGTTGAAAGAAAATTTTACTTTTCTTTTAGTAAATGTTAAAAGACATGAGCCTTTGAATCAATTTTTCATTCAAAGGATCTTTTTTGGATCAGTGCTCAAGTTGATTTTTCATCTTTTGTTTCATTAATTATAGTATTAACTTTAATGAAAATAAAAAGAGTATCTTTTGTAACAGACAGGCCTGGAATTTTTGAGAGGACAAGGGCCATTTTCATTCTGCAAAGAGCACTTTCAATTGAAAATCTTAAAATCTGTGGGAAACTTTCATTCGGAGGTCAAAAGCAGGGCAATAGAGGCCATTAATGGCCTCCAAGTAAGTCCAGGCCTGACAACATCGGAAAATCTACGCTGAAAAAGGTCATAAGGCCGTATCCCACATGGCAGCTGTGGCTACTGCTACGACTGTTGCTAAGGGTGTTGCTAAGGATGTCAGATACTTCAACACATGATGACTGTAGCCGTAGCCGTAACTAACAATTCAGACACAGTCTACTGGCTTTTATCAGTTCACCATCTTTGTTATGCTGTCAAGTGCCTTGAGTCAGAGCTAAAGTATGATGGTGGGATGGTGTGACAGGAGACCGAAACTATTTTTACATGGTCTTTTATCAATGAGTAGACCATGACATAGTCCCTGATATACATGAGTGAGGAGACGATATAACGTCTGACTACACATGTCACAAACTCCAGTATCAAGGTGAACATCAAGGTTAACATCCCGGTAGCGTGGGAACCCAGTCCCTTGGGCACAATGCCATCAATTCATTCTCAGTTTCTCAAACAGAATTATGAAAATATCTTAAAATCCTCATTCTATTGCCTTCCACCGCCCCCACCCCCAACAAAAACGAAAGTAGAATTCGCTGTTGCAAACTGCTTATCAACCAAAAGGACTGTCACCCCATTAACTATTTTTTGCACAAACTACATTTACTATGGATGGCCTCTCCGTCACACATTTTACAAGCCCAGTTACAGTTGTTGGGATAACTTATGTGCATAAAATAACGTTGAACCAAAACAAGAATTGCCAATACTTGTAATTCACTTCGAGGACCCAACTCAATTCAATAAATTGATAACTTCCTAAACCAAACAAAAACTCGGCTCTCAGTGCAGCACTAAAAATCAAAAATGCTTAAACGACAAACACCACAGATAACATGTAGTAAGCCAAAGCTCAGAAGTCAACTCCTTGTAGACTAATATTGTTGTACATTTATGGATTTAGGATTAAAGTTCCTTTTTTAACTTCACCTCAAAGGAATCAACACTGAAGTTTTTCCTTCTGGAAAACAAATAACCAGGGAGAGAGAATGACTTTGCCAGTCCTTCCCCCCCCAACAAGAACTGTCTGCTAAATCAACTTCAACACCAAGGTTATTCAGTTGGTAGAGTTTGTGATTTTTTTCTTTCTGAGCAGACGTCAAACTTCCTGGAGGAGACAGGTTTACACTTTGCAGCATGTGTAAGGGTGACAAGGGAAGTACTCTGTCACATGTCAGTTTGACTGCAACACCTGGCTGCTTGATTTGCTGGAATTGTTACAAACATAAAACAGCCCCAAATCCAAGCTTCAACACCAGTCTGACTTCAAGATTTCCAAGATCAACGTCTACAGCGACTCAAGGAATAAAAATATACGGACTGGAGGAGCAGAGTCCGGGGTTCTTAACAAACAAATCTGGACTCGCCTCACCCCTGGGGTCAGAGGAATATTTTGGGATGATGCGATGGGGTAGGGGCTTTAGAGAAAGGTGATAAAACCTGAACAAGTGTTTAGATTAATATGCTAATGACATCCTGACTTCCCCCATTCCCAGGGTAAAGATTACAGAGACTGACTCTACAAAAAGGAAGGTCACTTGAAGTTCAACACTACTTTTACTATTCAGTTTTTGCCCTTACACCAATGCGTATTATAAGCACAGAGTCCTGTGAAAAAAAATCCATAGCCATATCACTTCAGTGGGATTCGAACCCATGACTTGTGTCATGCTAGAGCAGATGTCTTACCACTAGACCACCGAGCTAGCCCTGCGAATAGCGGCAGTTTGAATGTTAGCTCTTCTTCAATGAGCAAATTTTTCTGTTTTTAGCCAATCTGTAGGCTCAAAAGGGGCAAATTGTCATGGTTCTGCTCACCGTTTGTGAAAAATCAGCACTCACAGTACCAGCAAGTTCCTTGCTTAACCTGAGCTCATTTCACAGGTTAGCAAGGAATTAATGCATACGCATTTGCCTATTTCAAATCATTCTTCACTTACAGAGGCTAAGCGGAAAATGATGACCGAATGTACTGAATTTCTTGGTATACAGAGCTTTACGATTGGAATATTGTGTGTACTACACTTCCTTTTACACTTAAAGTTCTTTAAACACAAAAGAATTGTAGATTTCCCTAGGAATTTCAAACGGCTGCCATTACACCTAAATAATCAAATGGTATCTAGGTTAAATTGCTTTCAATTTCAATCAACTGCATATCATTTCATTCTCGTATGAAATTTAATCGTATTTAATGCCCACCCTGTGTTAACAATATATAAAAAAATTCAGTCTATTTCAAGAGGAATGATTTATTTTCAACTGTTAATTTTATCACCATCCTGTCACGCAGCGCTGACTTCCAATTGTAAGTTCTTGCCTGCATCACCATTTGGCATGTTCGACACTTCCTGTTTCCCCTTCAATACAAAGACAAAAATTTCTATCCGATTTGATCTGTTTACCCCCAAAGCAATACGAACCAATATCCTTGAGGGGTTTAACACTTCCTCGATGTTTGGGAGGGATGAATAACTCCAATTTAACAATTTACAGACAACTTTCCTATCGCTGTTTCCTGATCATTGTTCGCCAAAGTGATTCAGTAACAATAGTCACTCTGAACCCTGCCCACTCATCCTTGCCAAATTGCTGCCTTTTTTCAACAACCGCCCCTTAAACAAAAAAATTCAAATAACCCAAAATGCATTGTGGAGTGAAGTATGAATGCAACATTCACAGTGCATAATTCTCAGGATCATGTTTGGGAATTGGCCTAGATTTCTAGGGTTGAGGTTGAATCATCAATCCTGCTATAATAATAATAGTATTAATATCAATATTAGTAATAGACAATACTGGTATGATGCATATCACAGCGAGGTCCCTAAATGCGCTTGAGAAAAGAGAAAGAAGACAAGTAAGGAGAAAACAAGTTTGTATTTCAAGCAGCGGCGTAACTAAGGTAATTTTTTAGGGGGTCACAAGGGGGGGGGCACCATTTTAATTAATTATAAATTCCATTTGCACATTTTAAAAACTGGATCTTGATCTACGTAATGGCGGTTTCCAAATGGGGGGGGCTGACATCAATTAGGGGGGGCAGATAATTTGAATCACATTATAGTAGATCATATTTCCATTAAGGATTTGTGCCATTTGTGGATGTCCTCATTTTCATTGAAGCAATGACAACCCTTGTATTTGAAGTATAGTGTATGTGGCCCAACCACTTGGGAGCTGAAGAGAAGGGTACCACAACCATTGTTTACCCTTTGTCCCTAAATTGGCAACATATCGATTTGTCCCTCATTCAGTTTGGCAAACAGACGGGTGGATGACTTCCAAAAAAAAATCAATTTGTAATCAAATTGATTTGAATGACTCTCTGGAGTACATGAACCGAGGATAAAAGATGGTTTCTCTGCAAGTTACAGTTGGTTTCCTCACTGTAAGAGTAGAATCGATATGTTTTGGAACTTATCCATGATGGGATACAAATTCATATCATTTTGTAAATGAACTGTCTAATATCACAAAAGTTTAAAAGCACACACCGTCTGCATGTGTTGATTAGAATAAATAGATCAGGTAGGATTCGTCAACTATTCAGCCTTAAAACGAACAGGTTTTTAAAATCATTCTGCAATCCACAGTTTTAACTTTGTATCATCTAATGTTTTGCTTTTATCTGTACCGACTTTGGCTCCTTTAACTGTATCATCTAATGTTTTGCTTTTATCTGTACCGCCTTTGGCTCCTTCATATTATGTTGAGGTCTTTTAGCTTACTGCATTGTTGTGTGGTTTGTCTATGTTTCTATTTTAACTCTTTTTGTGCCAAGGTCCGATATGTAAGATCTATTTTATGTGTTCTGAAAGTGCCCATTATCTTAAATGTACAATCTTTTTTATATACTCAAAAAGTGTCATCAATTGTATCGTACGTGTACAGCCCATAATAATACATTTTATTAGAGAAGGGCATTATTACTCAAGAAATACTACTGACTTTGGGATGTACCAAGGCCTCGTTCTACATTCATCTGGTTTAAACCAAAAACTTGTCACTCTTTCATTTAATGTTTAATCTTTTTGCTTATCCTGGTTCTTTTCTCTACACAGGGAAAATGTTTTTGTCAGGATGAACACTTGGAAGAGACTTGGTAGTCAACAAAATAATTCCTGTAACTTTTACTAGGTATCCAATATCCACAATATGCATATTTTACTTAGTAAAGCTGACAAGTTACCACAATTATGTTTGAATCATATGTTTTGGCAAAAGGTTGGAAAACAAAACAAAATTGTTTGTAGGATTTGAAACTTTGCATGGTGGAAGTATAACTAAGTAAGGTTTGCAAAAACACCATGTGAAAATCTCTTTTGAGTATGTGTAGGTTCTGAAAAGAACCGGTGGTTAACGACTCAACGTTTCGATCAGTATGCTCTGATCGTCTAAAAAATTGTTTGTTGGATTTTATTTCAACTAAACGAGCCAGTTAAATTGCACAAGCGATACTACCCCAAAATGTTGTCTTGAACAGACCCAGTGTTCCATGAAAAGAATTTTAAGACCTCATCAAATCTGCTCTGTATGGAGACCCTGAGCATAGAGAGCTTCTGTAACTTCTTAAAGAGTGTCAACTAATCAATAGGAAGACACTAACTCAATCAATACCTGAATACTGGCCAACTCTATAGGGTATAGACCTTTACTATTCCCCACCATCTTGGGGGCCATTCAGAATAGTCAGTGTTAAAAAAAATTCAAAACAGTACCCAGATGGCCAAGATTGTCAATTCAAAGTTGTTTGTTTATGCCTCAAAAAAACATTGAAAAATACTAATGTTGGAGACCTTTGGTCTAAAATATCTGGTTCATTTGAGGCATTACTCAGTTCTTCAGTGTATCAAATTTTTTAAACTTTGACTATTCTGAATGGCCCCTTGGTCTTGCTCCCTTTGTATATTTTAGCAATAATGAATACCGATATTTATTATACCAAAAAGGTGGCAGCTGTATTTTATTTTTAACTCTTGAATCATGTGGAAATTTTGACACAAAGGGTAATATTTCCCAGATGACCAGTATATTATTTCACCTGCCAAAAAGGCCCTGGAATGTACAAGGTCACTCTAGGTAATAAAGTCTAAGGTTCATGTCGATTATAAATTTAAATCAAGTTCAGTGAGGCACTTGACAGCGTCATCAGCGACTTTATCCAAACCAAAAATTGACTTATTTTGTAAAATAGTTTTTATTTGTGTTTCATTCTCAGAGATACTGCTGCTGTGTATTTAGCGGTTCGGATTAAGCAAAACCAATATGTGTAATGAACAGGAGTATGATTATGCTATAATGGCATTACGGTACTACCAAAAATGTAAATCAAACATTTTCTCAATTCCATGCACTAATACTTTACCCCCAGCTTGAAAAAAAGCTTACAAACTAAATGCAGAATCAACTAAACTTCACAAATAATCTGTCACTAACAGGGAATTTCTGTTCAAACTCTTGACCATTTAAACCTAATCTGTAACACTTTCAGCTCCAGCAAACAACGTTTTAAGTCTAACCACAGGCTAGGTTCAGTCTTAAAATTCCACCCTGTAATCCGCAACATTTGTATTTTCTGCAGAATGATTTTAGCGTTTTTTCCAGACTCGATACAAGTGTCATATTACCGATTCTAAGCTGGTATGAAATGGATGGCTTGGGGTCCCACCAAATGTTACAATTGTGATATTTACAAGTAAAGGTTTTTTTACACACACAAATGTGCCAATCACTTTGCCGCAGTACTAACTTACAACAGTCACAAGACCCCACTGCAGAAAATCAATCCTAAAAGTTGCAGATGCATTTACTTTAAAGCCACTCAGTTTCCTATTTTCAATTTAAACATGTTCTTCCTGTAAAATGAAACTCAACTGAAACGTTAAGTAAAGTATATTGATACAGCAAATGTTCCTTATTCACAAATGAAAAGTTTGTTTCAATTTTTCACACAAAGAAAGCTGTGAAGCGCACCATTTTTTAGATCCTTTAGCTTTCGTCTAGACGGTGTTAACAATAAGGACATTTTGAAGGAGTTTTAGACTACCTCCCACAATCAAATGAAATTCCCACCCCCGATTGAACCCCTAATGCCTTGGTATCAACCAGATCAACTAATCCACAAAAATACACCCCTGGCTAATCCCTAAAACGTTTAAAATCTCATCCCTCTGCAATCGCCCGTAATTTTTGAAAAGTATAGAAACTCCTTCCCAGATCTCTTGATAAGTTATTAATCTTAGTGACCTCAAAACTCAGGAATTAAATGGTATTTTGCAGTTTGAGAGAAGATCAGTTTTTCATTATCTAGGATGGAGTATCTCATCTTCAGTAAGGTCATCATTTGTTTGACAGATTGAAAAGAAAAACTTTCTTTAGAGATTATCCAACAAGGTTGACCCGCCCTGGGAAAGCCTGTATAATTACGTGGTACACTGGTTGTGTGACCACTTAGGACAAGAATAGAGCGTGTCAGTATTTCGCCTGCTTAATGAGTTGTGAAATTGAAAATTCATGGAATTTTTGGGGGCGCAAGAGAGGAAGTCACTGATGAAGGATATCATGAGATGGATAAAACAGATTATGGGATTAGTCAAACTAAAATTGTGTTTGCAAATTGTGCTGTTGGGTTTTTTTGTAAAGAAGTTGCACAAATCATTTCTGGCAGCACCATTAAATAACTTAAATGTGGGAAAAATACAAAATAAGGTGAGCGCTTGTCCCCAATTCGATTCCCACACCCAGCTTCTTGTATAGGAAATTTACTTAAATAAACAAAGTGGAAGAAAATCACTTGGGGACGGGAGGTTGTCCTTTCTGTGAAAGAAAAAAGAAACTGGACATTTGAATATTTTATGGTAATATGTGACGTCCCATGCCAAAGTCAGGCACTTCTAAGAAACAATTAAATTACATTAAAAGTAGAGAGAACCAAAACATCAGCCATGATATCAATGTGATGTTATGTCTTAAACTCGTTGAGAAATCTATTTGTTAAGAAATTATTGGCCTAAAAATTGGGTGTTAGCCTATTACTTACAAAAGTTGTTCTCATCTATTTGATGAATAATGAACAGATAAACTCAGTTTTAAGTTTTGGCAGGAAGTGTCTGGTTGTGGCAGCAGGGCTCGAATTTAACACTGGACCACAGGCCCC
>CM021542.1:9344887-9355573 GCA_010994315.2 Pisaster ochraceus | reverse complement strand
CCGTAAAGATGGCGTCTATTGGGAACTATCTATTCTGAAGGTGCTCAGATTGTTTTTTACTTGATGTTTAAGTTTGGATTCAAAATATCTACTGTGCAATCTAGAGTATTTTAAATGGTTTTCGTTCATGAATTTGATCTTAATTAAAAAATAATAAATAAAGAGTCATAAAAGAAATGATCCACAGTGCTTCACTGCTCATATTTTACAATGATGAATATTTTGTGTCAGTGTAGCCAGGGTGAGGGAGAAGGTCTTGATAAATGTTTATGTTCTGTAAGCAAAGAGTCACTTGGGAAAAGGAACAGATGAATATAGACAACCTGTTACCTGTCCAGAAAACTTACTAGCTTTATTAGTTTATGGTTGCTAAAACAAAAATGATCAGAATTGCTTACGCTTAACTTTAATAGAAAAAAAACACTAATTCTCCAAAATTGTGGAAAACGCTGCCTTGTGCTATCACTGTATCAGGGAAGTGACATCTACTGTCACCTTCAAGCACCAACTCAAAACCTAGCTTATGATCTGTTTGGTTAAAATGTATTTTCTTTTTGTCTTTTTGTCACATTTTGTTGTTGATTGTGAGGCACTGTGTTCTTTGAAGAACACCATATGAATGCCTGTATTATATAAATGCCTGTATACTTGTATTATTATTATTATGCAGCAGTCAGATAGATCACTGGTCTGTATCGATGACAATGGAACCTCCTTCTTTATGTATAAACTTTTCACACACTCTGCCAAGCCCCACTGAGAAAGAAACTCCGCTCTAAATGCTTCATATTAGTTCAAGTACCAAGTTACATGTAAGCTACCTTGTGCAAACTCAGCCAATCAATTTACAAACAACCTAAGTACTGGCGAAAAACCAGGCTGCAATATTGAACGGGACAGGGCTGTCAAAGAAAAAACATGTAAGGCCTTTTATAATGTGGTCTTCAATTAGCCCTATACTCAACCTGTTCAACGGGCTATAATGGTTAATGCAGCTATCCAATCTTGAGTACCTGTGGGCGAATCCTCACACAGGATGAATCGAGAGCGTCTTTTGTCCACCTATCTCACTCAACCACTAATAGGATCTTAATTAGCAAGGTACTCTAACCACTTTAAAAGATCTTAAGAAGAACTTGAAGTCTCTTAGAGGAAGGTGCTATAAATCCTGCCAAACAACCTTAGCTAGATAGAGAGAACAACCGCAGGACAGGAGGACATTCTTTCAAAAAGAAGCACAGATTAATTGAAGATGGGAAGAACTTGCCCACCAAGGTTGATTATGGTGTGGCAAGGGCACTGAAATGTGGGAATAGGAGAGCTAAACCTAAATATTGTTTTCGTGGCTGTTTTAAGGAGGCGGGATAATGTTGTAGAGGGCAACAGGAAGCTCAGAACTCCTTGAGTGGTCCCCCCTCGTCTTCAATTATGTGCAAGATAACTGGCCATGATAATTGTTCACATTCGCAGTCACGAACCTTGTCGTATGTTACAATAAAAAGGGGGACTGTTTCTCATCTCGTCATCTTTTGCACCCCAATTTGCGAGCCTTATTGGCCAAATATTTGTAGTTATAATTCAACGGTGATTATTTTGTGAAAATTGTAAAAATGTTTCCCCTGCTTTCTTATTTCAATTTTGCTGTCTCTAATTTTCAAAGGTTTCAAAGCACTTCACAAATTATCAGAGCATTGTTTACAATTGCTATGATGAACTTAAGCAGTCATAATTGATTAGTATATTTGAACATTTAACAAATTATACTAAAAAGAAATTGCTGTCAGCTACAGTTATTTCCCACAGTTGATAAAGCACTACTTTTACACCCTAAGATTCTTCAACTCCAAAAAACTCACAAGTTTAATAATCAATTCCCTCAATAAAATCCCAAGGAGTTTCTTTCGACATTTCTCCCACACCAATCATTATACCCTTTAGTCATTTAGCAGCAAAACGAGAACATTTTCATCGTCTCTCATGTACACCCAACATTTCACATCCTTAAAGATCGATCAATTCCCTCGGTAAGAATTATACAAATGGGCTTTGCACTAACACCAGTTTTATTGACACAGAACGCAAATGTTTGCTTCTTCAGACTCTATAAATAAACCCCTTTGAGGGAGGGACAAAGGGGAGTTTTTCCTGCAAAGGGGGTCATCCTACTAATAATGGTGCCTACTGTATCAGTACTTTTTTCTTTTTTTTCATTTGTTGTAGGTAAATTTCTTAACAACTTTAGGGTAGTATACCAACTTAAACTGTATATAATAATCCTGACGGTTAACCCACAACAGTGTCTAATCGAAATTAGGATCCTGAACACCCTCATCAGGATAACAGGGTCTGATCTGGGCACAAGTATATCCTGAACAAGGTAGATTGAGTTAAACAATACTCATCAAAGGTGTGCAGCATACTTGGAGTAGTCAGGAAAATGCAAACAGGGAGGTAGGGCTTTTATTTATTTGTATTTGTTTGCTTCGGAACTCCTATAGTGTTTTTTTTTTTCAAACTTGCTGAGAGAAATTTCCAATTTGACTTAATTACATCACGCATGTTCAATCCATGGACTCTTTACCAGCAAACCAGTGAGTTGTGCCGACTTTATTTTACTTTGAAAGACCCGACCTTCACAGCCCAAAGCTCTAATTTAAGCCTGGCTACCACAGTAAGCTCTCCCCTTTCTCTCTCTCTCATAGCTTTCTTTCTCCATTGGTTTGGAATTCTCAGTTGGTCATAAGCTTTGCTCCAAAAATAAACGTTCAAATTAAATATTTATAATCCATGGTTAGGAATGCATTCCAATCCCCTGCTTCTATTAACTGACAGCTTTGCTGCTCTTTAGTTACTGTAAATTCTGCTGTAGACTTGCAAACAAGTTCATCTGTGATGGTACCATGCAAAATATACCCACCAGAATCTAGCCCAGGTTGGACTCCTCTACTGCATCCGACGACGCAGCGCAACAGAGACTGGTGTCCGACCAGGGCTAACCAGAATCCATCCAACAATTTGGCAACAGGAATAATAAACATTCTTTTTCACATCATGAGAAAAAGGGTGAGCCACATGAAGAAATACTATCCAGGCCTTGAAAAACAATGGATGCAAACCTTTTAGATATATGTATAACTGCAACAATAGGAGGTCTGTCTTTAATACATGACCCTGGATGTATAGCCAAACAGCATTAAATCCAATCCGGTTGCAGGAAACCAATAAAGTGTGTTTACAAAAAGAGCGCAGCCAGTCTTAAAAATGACAAGAAATTCTCAGCAATAAAAGATTTTCTGTTTGGTTGATAAAAATTCACCTATTATTAAGACAGACATAACTAAAGACACAAAATTGCCCCAACATTTTTCCACATCCAGTGTTAAAACGTTGTTCTCAATAGTCAATTAATTCGTCCCTCTGGACAAAAAACCCAGACTGGTATAAACATTTCAAAAAAAGTGAATACAGCATTTTTCAAAAAACTCACACTAGTGTTCCTATCCTGCCATTTGATTTTTTTGCAGGCACCTGTTCAATAATTACAGTGGCAAGAATCTGAACATTGAAAAGCAATAATATCAGGACGATTTCTATTTATCAATGAATACTCAAACCTCAAGCGCTTCGATAACTTCTGAAAGCCTCCGATCAGTTCAAAGTCCGAAGGCAAAATTGAAGTCACTATTATGCCATTCTGTACTAAAATAATTATACACCTGTGGAAGTTCAGGGCTTGCAAAATTATTTGCACTTTAGATTAGTCAGGTTGCATTATTGCCTTTGAAAACCAGCTAGTATTCCCAAGCAATCTGATGAATTCAATACCATCATTTTCCAGCCAATTTCTCCGCTTAATAAATGCCAATTATTTCGATTAACCCCTTACAAATATTGCGAGGGGTGTTGTGCATATACAATGGACTGTCGATTCCAACCCCTGATTTTTGATAGACTTTCCAATGTTGACAGCAGAGCAGACCCTTGTGAAGTCAAAGTGGTATAGCTCCGATTTTTTTCTCAATCTGAATGCCCGAGCTTGGTATTGTTAGACCTCATTCATTCATTATATTGTACCTATTCATACTTGTACACACGTGTGGGAGTTTCCTGGCAGAGTGGGGAGCCGGCCGGCCGGTTTTTCTTAGACTGGTATTAGGGCGCCAAAATCCCAGAGGGTTTTGACTGGCGGTGAGGACTTTGTGGGATTTCAAAGGTCAACATCCTGGGTAAGGTTGGCCAGGGAAATAGGAAAGGTGAGGTATATACGTTTAGCTTTCCCATGACAGGGAAAGAATATGGTCAAATACATCCATACACTTTTAACAATAATTTGGTGAGGGCCAAGGCTTGTTTTGTTATTCTTTGAAGCCTTTTTCGAACTGAAAAATTGGTATTTATCGTTGAACATCAATATTTTCCCAGGATGTACCTGACTGTTTCAATATAAGGTGAAACAAAAAGGGCACTCTCAGCATTTTTAAAGAAACTTCACAAAAAATTACCCTTTCAGCACAACTTATTATATCTATAGTGCTGCAATACTCAACAGAGTTTATTAAAAATCTATTATCACTTTAAATATATAGGCCTATATAGGCCTATTATCAGCAATACCTATAATTTAAAAAATAAAAATGCCAAGTGGAAAGTTTTACCCCATCAGTTCACTCCAGAAAGTCACATCTTGTTTTTGCACAGGATTGGGCAAACTCCGATGACAGAGATCTCAAGAAGCACCCAAACTGCGGGGCCTTCTTGTCCATCAACCAGGGGCTTCCAGATCAATTTGTGGAGTTTAGGAGTGAGACTAAGAAATGGGGGAGCATTCAGACACCAACAAGACAAGGGAGGAGGACTTTGTTGATTAATTCCACTACCACCAGCCACACGCTCCTGTTTGTCAATCACTGGAGGCTGTCTAAGGTGTTTAACCAATGGGTTTAACCAGGGGGACATCGATCTCCGGAAATAATTACTGGTGTGTAAATAATGCTGAAATGGCAGCGGGTAAAAGCAATCTCAACTCGGCACTGATGGAAACCATTGAAAAGTGTTTGACCATGTATCCTTGCTCTGGGGCAAGTCCAAGAAGAAAGCTAGAAGTTACTACTACTAGGGTTGTTAACTCTCTCCCTCTCTTTGACCAATCACCACTTCCCTCCCTTTTCTCTATGGGACTTAAAGTAAAGCCTTGTCTCTTATTTCTTTCCATTTCTAATCAGCGGTACAAATGAAAGTGGAAGGGTTTGTTCCTTTACGGTGTCATTTCTTTGGACAGTCTGAATTGGTGGCTTTGGCCCTGTCCAGGGCTGGATTGCCGCAAAATCATGCAGTGAAGTATAGGACCTCCTTAGCAACAGTCACAGCCACAGCCATAATCGGATATGGCCTTTCATTGTTATTGCTCAGAGTACATAACAAAGATGAAGACTATTTGATAAAGCTCTAAAGGATATTTGTAAATTTGCATCTTTGCAGCTTGACTTTGGTAAAAAAAATAGTGGGCAACATTTAATACCTACATTACTAAGAAATAACTTCACACACAAAAAGTGGTGCCTGTTATGTTCTGTAATTTCGCGAACGTGCTTAATTTAGCAAAGGACCCTTGTTAAATTGCTCTCAAGTGAACAGGGCTTTATATGATTTCCCATGTCGATGTAGTCATGTGAGTATCATCTCATTCCATGCTATCTTAGCAACGGGTCCTAAATTGAAGGAAGAAACTTATCACATAGGTGTGTGTAATCAGCAATCACAAACACAATCAGTAAAAATGTCAACAATCCCAACATAAAAGCGTGGGTTGTGTTCCTTTCCTTTGCACAATACAGCCCTTGATTAACACACTGCTGTATCACCTACAGTACCTTAGCCAAAGTGCTAACAGTAATTAGGCAGAAAATTATATCAACAGCGAGAAGATCACTGATCCAAAGTGGTGTAGGTCCAGAAGATTTATCTATACAATTACACACAACACAACCAAAGGACAAGAAACACTTGAGGTTAAACATTTTCATGAACACATTTTTATAAAGTGACCTATTCTTTAATAAGGTTTTGTACACCTCTTCAGGGCTCGAATTTGGTGGATATATCCACAAGACCCCAGGGCTTGTAGCTCAAAATTGTTACTGGACCAGAATTTATTTTACAAGACCAGAATCCAAATGAGTTGTACAAGAGAAAATCTTAGTCTTATGTCTAGTGTACTTTGTTACTGAAGAGAATTGACAGATATTTATCAGATTCTTAGTCAACATTTTTTCACAAAAATACTACACAATGAGGTAGCCTATTCAGTTGAAAAACACAAGACTATCGGGCTTGTCCGTTGTGAGTTTACTGGACCGATGCTAAAATCACTGGCCTCGGGCCTGTGGTCCAGTGTTAATTTCGAGCCCTGCTCTTGTTTCCAATCCCCATAAAAAAAAAAGATTTTCAAGTAGGCCTATATTTATCATGATTCAGCAAAAAATTGAAACTCATTATTTTTTTTTGGGGGGGGGGGTGGGGGTTCAGTAAGTTAAAATTATCAGTCTGAAAAACTGGTGATTGGTACGCCACTGTACTACAGCTGCTATTGTGAAATTCACAGATCAATCATGATTGTAGCCACAGGTGTACTGTGAAGTCTGTTGGATACTCTGTTTTGAACTTGGAAATTGTGTACACCATGTTTTCTATGTTTTTTACAATAAAACAAAACGGCATAAGTGTAAATTGTTTATATTGGTTTCTCCATTTCTATTTTTTTTTCAGCAAATTTTAATCCCTGTTCTTTCAACTTCAGGCACAAAGCCTGGATACAACATGAGTTTTACAGTCTTAAATGGTAACCTTTACTCTAGTAAGCACATTCTGACTTTAATTGTTGATTCCTCATCTGTGTCTGATCATGGTCTGATCAACTAAATCAATTTCAGTTTCTGATTACTAATTTTTCTTTATCCATACCCTATTTTATGCGGTGCTACTGTTATTAAAGCAACTTCTGTTTTCCTTTCTCAGAAAACACCTGTGTTTAAACATAACCAGACCCTGGGGTGGTCCCTAACCCTTGCCACCCTCAACTATAGAGAGAGAGCTGTCGTAAAGGTTGACTGATAGACTCTTACAAGTGCTTCCTAACATAATCTTGTCTCAACAATGTCTTGATATTAAGACAGCAACTTCTTGCCAAGATTACTTCCATTGACTGGACCAACAGCAACCCCCTTCAAACACCCCCCCCCCACCCCGAACCCCCCTGTGAATGAATTATCCACATGAATACAACCATGTACACCTTTTAAATAACATTTTACCATGCTTTCAGTGCTCAAATTTGATAGAAAATCCACAAGACCACAGGATTTGTAGCTCAGAATTTTTACTAGTTTTTTTTCAAGACCAGAATCAAAACGAGAAAAGACCAGAATCAAAATGAGAACACAGTTTTAACAGAAAATGGTATATGTGGATTTCCCCCCTCAAACTCAAGCCCTTCACCCATGGTCTCACCGGAGGAACTCAGTTTGTTAATAGTTTAATAGTTTAGGTAGACTGACGGTGATTTTTTTGAACTAGTATAGAAAACTTCACTAAATTCATTCATCCTTGAGTTTTCAAACCATGCAAAATAAATTCTTCAGAAATTTGCCATTATTTTCATAAAACCTACACACATGTAAAGCTTTATCAAGCCAAAAAGCAGTTTGTTTTCATAAGGGATTTTCCTGACAAACCCTCTTAAAGAAACTTATATGGAGCTCATTGGCTATGATAAAGTGGGGGCATTTTGCGGTCAACACTGAGTCTCAGCCACCCCTCAAAAGAAGGTACAAAAATTCAACACGATTTCAGTGTTACACACAAAGGGCCGTCAGCCAGAAATAGCAAACCTTATATGGCTTAGCTCAAAATAGGGAATAGGTTATTTCAACAAACAGCTCACACATGGATGCATTCCGGAAAGGAAAATCTTGTGAACATTATTACGAGGTATTTGCAAGAGTTGGGCTGAAAAGCTGGTTATTATAACAGGGTCTCGAAGTCTTAGCCGTGGCGTGTTTTCTTACTGGTATAATGTAAACTTCTAAGCAACAGTAAAAAGAGTTACCAAGTTGGGCCAGCTATTATTCTTTGGCCACACCAGTACAGCCCTCAGAACTCTTGTAACCGGAGGGGATCTTTTGGAATTGTTTGCTCAGGGGTTTCCAAAATATTTTCATTTTGCAGAGATCATATTTTGGGTGTAAATTATCAATATCAGAGAGTTATTAGAAAGGCAAGGTCCCCTGGAGCAGTCTAGAAAGAAAAACAAAATAAACATTTTCTGTTATTGATTTCAACAAAAACCTGATTTTTCTTACTCCATGAAGGCAGATCACCTTTTATGAAAAGAAAAGTTGCAATTTCCGGTGGAAATTAAGAAAATTAATTACTTGCCCCTCAGCAGCAACAACAACAGAGTCTTGGGAAATTTCCCACCAAAACCCAGATACAAGAAGCCATAGTGCCATTCCCTCAAAATGGTGGCCCTACATCAGGGTTGACATTTGGATACCATAAGCAAACCATCTCCCTTGAGCAATTTACTAGGAATCTTCCTCACTCTAACAAAATCCAACTCCATTGTGGTAGCTCAACACTCAAACTGACTCTCATTATTACGGTTGTATAGACCTTATGCACATGACGTTATTTCAGTAGGGCGCCCTCGGCCAGTCCTGTGCGCCGCGCGTACAAATCTGTGCGTTTCCATTGTTATGTCATCGGTTTACCTCTAAGATGGTGGCTGGATGACGTCAATGCATAAGGTCTATTGCCTGATTAGTTTACTAAGAAGTGCTAGTACAGTCACCTGCCCGACAGAATCAAACAAAAACATGCAGTTGAATTTTGAAGGGTTGGGGATGGTTAGGGTCAAAAACAGGAATCACTCTAAAAACTCCCTGGTCAGAAAGTGGTTAAAAGATGAGATTTTAACTGAGATTCTGCATGATTTGGGCCAATTTGGGGGTCATTTTGACACAGATTCCAGGTCATGTTGACCCCAACATGGGTCAGGCCGCCAAGTGGACCCGGAATCCAGTCTCTGACCCGGGAGTTTCTTTTATAGAGTATAGCCGGTAAATAGGCTACTCACAGTAAAAGACTTAATGCAGAAAAATGAATAAATAAAATGTATCTGAGATAAAATGACTTCAAAAATGTTGTTTTTTCTTTCTTATCATTGTTTGACCCATCAGAGACCGTAGCGGCCGGAAACAGCTGCACTTCCACTTAAACAAAAACGTCAAAATGTAAGTCATGATCTAAACAAATTTCCATGTTTTTTTTTCATGTTGACATAGTATCTTTGTTTCTAAATCAAACCAAATTTCTGTTTCATATTATTTTAGACACTCAACACTATTAGCCATATACATGTCTGGGTTTATGGTGATGATTACACATGAATGAATGACCTCTGAAGGCTAAACTTGTTTAAAATCAGTGGCACTATCTAAAAGTTCCCCTGACGTACTAGACCTACTCTCACAGAGACAACATTATTCTACTAACCTCATTGTTATGGCACATTTCATATGGTTAAACAGGCTAACCTTTAAACCTATGCAACTGTAACAAAACGTTACATTTTCCTGGTTCATTTAATGTTTCCTTAAGCAGTAAAGTCAATGAAAGTTTCCATTTGCTAACCGATCAATCATATAGTTCAATATCTAACCCCACCACCACCACCACCACCACCAAGTCAAAGCAATATTCACATTTCACGACCTTGAATTCTGTGTGAACACCACAAGTTGGCTGTATTAAACTGTAAAAGCATGCGTTTTGAAAAGAACTACCTTCAGTCTTAGATTCTGCATTATGGCGTAACTTTTGTACGACACTTGAACATAAAGTGCAAAATCTCTGCCTATGAATAGAAAATGAACAGGTTTCCTACAGATCAATGAAGCGTTAAGTCAATAAAGAGAAAATTCTCTTGTGAGTATTTCTTTGAACAGCAGGCGAGGGTTATAATATACCAGGTACCTGGTGAGGGTCCAAGTCACTAGAGCAAAGTGGCGTCACAAAAAGCCCACTTTTTTCACAGGTTGGTCTTATAATAACTCGACAAGAAACACAAAAGATGGACTTTGACGTTGACAAAATCATTCCATTTAGTGGCATTCTACAGCGGCATATGGCCTAAATACACTTCCCTTGGTTTAAAGGAAACCCATTTTCTTACTCATTCTTCTCTCAGTGTTCAGGCAGTGTGTTATTGATGACATGGGCATTCAATTTACCCATAGCTGGACCCTTGATGGTAAAGAAAGGGATAATTTAAGAAACTGGGTCCGCCAATCTTTTTACTACAATGGATTTCCCTTCCGTTCAAAAGCCCACAAAGTAATGTTAACCCTACAGAACTTGTTTCATCAATTACAAACCTGTGCATGTGGGTCCCCTCATTGATTTTTGTTTAACTGGATTTTGATAAAATAAAACAATTGATTACAACATAAACCCAATGACAAGACAGGTAATAGATAAAGCCAATGCTCACAGGTGGGGGAATGGGGCACGGGGAAAAGACATGTTGGGGAGGGGGGCTTTTCAATGTATCAAACCATTCATTTGTGCAATTTTCCAGTCTCATTTGGGGAGTAAGACGGGGAGGGGTGTTGGTGTGTGGGGGGGGGG
>CM021542.1:9276133-9286503 GCA_010994315.2 Pisaster ochraceus | reverse complement strand
ATTGGGGAGGTCAAGCCCTGGGGAGGCCTGGCCCTGTGCTAAAATTACTGAACTCTGGCCACGGGTCCAGTTGGTTTTTCAAGCCATAGTGTTAGCCAGAGAGGTGTCTGGGTGTCTTTTGGACACCCTATTTTAAATTTGGACAAAAAAATGTATAGTAAGTGAACAATTTGGAAACCCAGTTTTTTGGAAACCCAAATTTGGACGCCCTTTTACCAAATCCTGGCTAAAACCTTGTTTCAAGCCCTGGAGGTTACTGGACCAACGCTAAAATTACGAGACTTTGGACTCCAGAGTTGGGTATTTCAACCCCTGTAACAACAAGCCTAAAGCCAAGTCTACTTAGTTTACTGAATCCATCAAAAACAAGCGGAACCATGGTGTGTGGATTGGAGAGGGTTTGGGAGTCGGTTTAAGTTCTTAAGCTTTAGTCACCTGTCTGGGTCTCTGTGTTGTTGTTTTTCCCTCGTTGGCTACCACTCTCTTGGTGATCGAGTATGGCATTCAAAGCTTTTTCAAAGTTGAATTTGTGTGCCAGGGCGGTCTCTATTAACACATGCTCAGGGATGACGTCTCCTACTACGTTGCGTATTTCCTCCAAACATGACTGAAGTTGAGCTGAGTAGAGAATTGTCAAGAAAAAATATAATAAATAAATGAATGAAACCGGAGTAGTTTTTCAAGAAGTGCACAGTATTTATTCACAGGTTAAAATATCAAGCAGGGAATGAATTCCTCCAGTAATTTTGTGTCGCAAAATTCTTTAACCGAACATTTCTTGTGTACAGTGAGTACTCATTAAAGAGTAGCAAATCGTCGTGTCAGTGCAAAAAACGTTGTCTCCTAAAAGAGCCCCTTTGTTTACAAAACGTTGTATCTCGGTTAAAATAGCTCGGATGTACACACAAAAAGTACGCACTGAGAAACGACAGTTTTGAGCGAACCATTTTCCAGCGAGATAGATTGTTTAGCAAATTCGAGATACAATGTTTTTGCACTGACGCGCGAAATGATGATTTTTGAGTGGTAACTAAAACATTTTTAGTAGCAATTTGCTATGCCATACAAGGGAAATTATTCACACAAAAAAACAAAACACTAACATGGGAATAACTTTGCATCTAACCTTCTTCAATATCTGAGAGCTGGGGCTTCTTGAAGTTCTTGGAGTCATTCAGAGGTTGGTCAGAGTCCCTCCTTGTTTGATCCGCCTCATCTTGCTTTAAATCCTCTTCACCTTCTTCAAGAAAAGATGCTAGCTGGTGATGCTGAAGGCTGCGATGGAAAATGAACTGCTCAGCTGTAGTAGAGAAAACAAGTAGATGGCTTGACTTTATGAACAGTACGAAAATGGTTTTCAAGAAATTTGTTACAATATTTATTTTCCCAAGGAGTACGTCTTACAGTAATTATTTATGTTTAAACTGGTACAACTTGCTTTCATGAAAACAACATAAACTGATAGCATGTTGTAGATATGCCCTGTACACAAGAAAAACTTAACACTGCTTAACAATGGCACAATGACATACATTTTTTGTCCTGATATCAAATTAACATTAGGGTTGGGCCATTGGTCCAGTGGGGAAATTTGAGACCTGTCCTGGACATACAAACCTGTTGACGGGGAGACGCCGTAATCTTCTTCCACCGAGTGACCATAAACATCGTCGTAGCCTTCATAATCTGCAATAATCGAGTGCAGTCAAGATGGAATTCATTTAACATAATAATAATATACAAATATTGAATGCACATGTGAGTGCATTGTGGCAGAGTACAATCACAAGGTGACAACTTGAGCCTGTTATATTATTCCATGAGGTAAAGCCGAGTGAAATGGGCAAAAAGCCTAAATTCACTGAGTGGTGATTACATTCTGCAACAAGCACATAAAACGCATTAAATATTTAGTTTACATTTATAACTCACATATAGATTTATATTGTCATTTGAAAATGTAAAAACAAAATAGAGTAAGACACAGAAACTCGTCCACCCCAAACTCTAAAAACTCCTTCTAAAACAGTGTGACCTACTCCATGCAGACACCAACCTTACATGTACCTGCCATGACACAACCCTGACTTGTTTGGAGTTGGACGAACAAGTGGGAATGATCGTTTTGGGAACGATGCTGAGAATTAGGCATAACAAAATCATTATTATTACCAGTGTCCTATCCCTATATTAATTCCCAAATACAACAAATACAGCTGTCCAATGTCAAATGCATGGCAAAAAGAAACAAAAAAATGACACATCATGGGTGTTCTACCACCAATCAAATTACAAGGATCTAGTGAAATATAATGATATTAAAGGCCCAACATAGAGTAGAGCTATACAAATGGTTATTTAGTTGCGATGATCGTAACCCTCCATCCTCCCGATGGTCGCAGATGGAGGATGGAGGGTTACGATCATCGCAACTAATGGTTATTGTACTATATGTACACTGAACTGACCATGTGTAGACCTCATGAGAAAAATGTGCCAAATTTGAACACCACTTTTTGGATAGCCTAAAAATATTTACCTTTCACATCATTAGGTCACAAGTGAAAAAGAGGTGGTTGGATTTGACATGTTTTCCCTCTGTCCAATTTTATCTTGGTTGGTTGGTCGGTTATTTTTAAGCCTGTCACTCATTCTCAAGCAACTGATTGGTAATAATGTTAAAATAGTAAATACATTAATTTGTTATTGACCTTCTACTTTCTAATCTAAATTAATATAAATAATGTACACACAAAACAACACTCACACTTTTTTTCACAGTTAAAAAGTGTTACTGTTGGGCCTAAATGAATAGAAGTATTATTATTTTTAATAATCATGATATTGATATTGCCAACTGAACAAAGACCACATACATAGATTAGTAGAACAAGATAGCTAAGTTAGTACTAGTACAAGTACTAGTAGAGTGCCCCCACATTAATCTGGAGGTCGTTCCCTCGTTGGTTTAAATACCGATCTAGTCATTTTTTCTTTGTTCTTTGTAAGAAGAAGAGCACTGCAGCCACTGACAGACTGAGCCAGTGGCAGTACAGTCAACAGTATACTATAGTACTACAGGGATTTCCGTACTACAGTACTATGTACTACTTACTAGTCCTACATCATTTTCACAGGAATTCAGGTCAGTGTAATGTCGATTGTCGATGTCATTGTGATTGTCACTGTCACTGTCAGTAACTAGCTCACAGTAGCTGCTTCTTTCAATCCTTCGAACCCGTAATTCTTCGTTTTGCATTACACTTAAGCAAAGACTCAAACCTGGGCTTAGTACATGAATGTCTAACGACATAACATTGGTAATATGGTCCGTGGAGAAGTTGGAATCTTGGACAGGACCGGGCCAGGTGGTGGTGGTGGCGGCATGCGCATGCCGCCGAGGCGTTAGCCGCGCAATATGGGATGCACACTGCCTTACTGCACGCTGCTGCGGCGGAAAACTATGCCAGAGTAAATTTGTAAGCCGTAACGTTAACTTTGACGAGTGATTGCGTAAGACCTACCATCCCCATAGTCCATCCCTCTCACATTCCTATGTCTTGACATGTTGATAAGTTCGCTATAAGTTTACATTCTGAAGAAATTCATACGAAAAACTGTATTTTCGCAAAATTATCTGCGAATAATTGAGCAAGACACCGTGTCCAACGTCCATTTTGGCTGCTGCATTGTGGGCTTCCATCTGAAACAGACTTGCTCCATATTGCAAGTCTTTTAACGTTTTTAGTTGTACAGAGCGCGTTCCACACGCGGTATTGAATTACAAAATGTGTTCAACTGAACTTGGCTAGTCTAAAGTTTATATGCGACGTGATGAAAGGGCCGGGTTTATTGAAGTCAAATCGTTCTACACAGAAACCAGACTACTCTAGCTTTATAGCAGAGGAAATTTGGGATAAACTTTCCGGAATTGTAAATTTGCCAAAATCTGATCTTCTTCTTGAAAGAAATAAAATACAGCTGGGAAATGTCGGCTAAAGTGAGTATAACTGACTTATTTGTTATTAAATATTTACGGGGGAAAATGTGGTTGTTTTCATCATGAATCAATCATCATTCTTAAAATAATTTCTGATGCATGTTGGTGGTGAAAAGTCGTGGGTCGATTGTGTCTTCACTACCGCGTGCCCAACCTCTCTCGACTTTGATGGGGCCCGGAAATATACAGTTCCCATTGATTGGCTGTAGGACCTTGAACATTGCTGACCTGGAATTAATTTCTGGGTTATGTACACTTCTCTTCAGCCATTTCTTGTAGCACCAGCAGGAAATTTGCAAATCGTGCTGTCCTTTATCTATCTATTCTATGTCGTGACTAAAGGTTTTATGCATGGAAACAGTTGATATAATTATAATGATATGGAAACAAGTTTTTCAATTCTTCATGTTTGGAATTCTTCTAAGGGAGCATGTATGTATGTAAAACTTCATTAATGAACAGTGATATTATTTCATCAGTGAATAAACCATTGTAAAATCAAACACCCCCCTAAAAAAAAATAATAATAAATAAAATAAACATAAAATAAAATAAATAAAAATAATAATAAACAAACAAATAAATACATAAATAAAAAAAATAAATAAAAAATAAAAAAATGACCAAACTCTTCTAACTCCTACATTCTTGGACCAGCAAAACAAACCAGATTGGTGTTTTTTTTTTTTTTTGCTACATTTTTGTAATGGGATGAATTCGTGCATACAAAACTTGCCCTCCTTGGTCGGATCATGAGTTTGTATTTGACTAGAATTTTTCATAACTTGCAACAATATTCCTAACTACTAATGAAAATTTCTCAATTTGTTAAATAACATTAACCTTTAAAATCTTCAGTTCAGAAATTCAAAATATTGAACTTGTACAAAATGTGGTTGCTGGCTGAAATATATTTTATGATTAATTATTTCTTCTTTTAATACTCTGGGGAGGCCTCTCAGTGAAACACACTGTTTTTCAGAGGTGCTCAGCTCAGTATTTTTTTTCCCTGCAAGGTATGTGGAGCTACGTTTTTGAAGTATGAGACCTATTCCTTTAACAGTTTAACGGCTTGTTTTCTTTGTTTTCTTTAGGTTGTTGTCAGAGACATTTGTCATGTTTGTGAAACAAAAACTAAATATTTATGTCAAAACATACCTCCAAGCTATTTCATGTACTGTACATAGTTCCAATTTTCCATCACTTTCCTTTATTTTTCATTTTGAGACCTAAAGCTACACAGTTGGATTATGACATGTTTATTTTTTAATTGTACCTAAAGGAATTGAATTGCATTGAATTGAATGACTGAATTTCAATTTAGTTAAACTTTTTCAAGGAAAAAATAGTTGCAATATTCTCCAATCTCCGTTCGTTTTACACATGTTAAAATAAAATGTAAGTACTTTTTCTTGATCATGTTTACCTTAAAAATTGAAAGCAATCTGGTAAGGCTTTTAATTTCCTTGTTCCCAAACATTTTAGTTTCCTTGTTTCTAAACTTTTATTTTCTATATAGGCCTATAAAATTACCCTCCTTAAATTATATTTTGTTTGCATCACTTTTTTTTAGGGTTTCCTTCTTTCATCTAAAGAGGTAATTAAAATATATAAAATGTTTTGTTTAGAATGTAATATCTCTGTTTTCTTCACTGTTTTTCAATGGTCAGAGTTTACTGAGAACAATAGGGTTGCCATTGTTGACAAAATTATAATTTTTTTGAATTTATCCGTATATTAATGCATATTTCATTTGGATGCTGGAGTCGCATGAGTCATACAATATGTTTATTTGATTAGTGTAATAAATACACATGATGTCAATTATTATTAATTTTTTTTTTGGAAATCAACTTGAAATTCTGGCCTTTGTTTTATTTAGAGATCCATTTGGAAATGTAATTTCACGGAAGGGCAGAGTCACAGTTTGTCATCAAATGATTAAAACATGTTGAAAATTGAAGAGTCTTAGCACGCAATAGAAGCATCTATGATAATGAAGTGATGGGTCGAATTTTATTAACAAAAATTGCTTAGCACTGAAAATTGTTCTTAGCAGAAGCAGGTTCACCAGCCAAAATACAACATTTAATGTAATTGTTTATGACTGCTTCCCAGAAGAGATCGCTAAGGCTCACTGTTTTTGGCTGAATAGCTTTATGAAATTGTTGGCTTGTGCAGGTCAACTTGAAATTCATGCTGTCACCAGTCACCATGTTGGTCATGTTCCCTGAGTTGCTATCAGCAATATTGAATAGTGATTTTCAGTCACACCAAAGTAGGGTTAAGACTATTTTTTCCTCCCAGCCTCAGTTTTGTTATTGACTTCAGTTGGAGGAAAGCAAGATGGCCGCAGCATGACTGGTTTCTTGGTAAATTTGGGGTCTCAGAGCCAGTTTTTAAAAAGTATGATTACAGACAAAATGCATCATCCTCATGATTCAAGAGACCTCGGCCAGAATAAAACAGCTTACAGCACATGGTCTTCATGGCTCTCTGATCAAAGAATTCTGTTTATTACCATTCTCCACTTACACGAACTGTGTATAACAGTAACCGTCACACTAGCCTTGTAAGCGAAGCCATGAGGAAAGTGGATCCATTTACAGCAAGAAGCAACTTTTTGTTTTGTTTTATTTTTGAAACTAAATTATGAGAAACTGCCAGGGTCGAAACATCAGGCCACTCACTTGTATTTTTGCATTTATATCATAGGTCCTCTTGGTTTAGTAAGCAGTTCGCAACAGCTCATTGTATTTTCTCGTATAAAATTATTATGGTTAAACGTAATGTACGATGATATTGGTAGTATGTATGTTGCTGGAGCAACCACATGGTAGAATGGAACCGTACAGAGCACGGCACTGCATGATCTTCAGGGTTCTTCCCACAAGTTAAGAGTATTGGGCTGATACGCGCAAATTTCGGCCGATACGAAGGAAAAAAAATCGAGAGAAAACCATAAAGAATGCTCCAGATTGCACAGTTTTTTTTAGGGCTTTTAAAAACCAAGATTAACCCCAAGTAGAAAACATTCCGAAGATTTTGTTTCAATTTATTGTGCTTCGGCCAAACATTAAACAAATTTGTTCCAGAATGCCCCACAGTTTTGGAAAAAAAACCTGGGGAGAACCCTTATCTTTCTCTGTGGTGTTATTATATGTATGTATGGTACCATAGAGAAAGGACTTTTGTGTTTGCAATAGCAGCTTTATGGCTGACCATCCCGCCTTCCTTACATGCCTTATGAGATAACAGAGACAGTCTTCCTGCATTCCAAACATAACAAGATGCTACCCACAGAGTGAAAACAACCCTCAGTGAAAACATAAGCAGACAGACAGGCTGGGAAGACGTCATATCAGTATGGCAGTTCGTTGAACTCTCTAGTGCAGATTTTTTTTTTTTTTTTGGGGGGGGGGGTTGACTTAATGATGACTGCAAAACAAAGATGAAATCATTATGAGACTGAAACAAAAAGGAAAAAAAGAAGATGATCACCAACCGATGTTGTGAGTAGCAATGTATGGAATGCTGGGAGAAAATAATTATATGAAACCCTAGGAAAATTCTTGGGGAAAAGGAGCAGCATTCATTATGCCCTTGGGTAATCTTGATTCAAAACCTACAAGCTGGAAGGGATATATCTATACGTGCATTGTGTGTCTTCCCTGGAGTTTGCCCAGGTTTAGCATTTCAAGTGTGAAAAGGTCAACGGAATTCTCTCAGGAACTTTGAGAAATGCGATATTATTATTATGACCATCTATGGTAATTTTTTGTTTTGTTGGTGCAGTTGTGGGGTGGGGTGGGGTGTGAAGGGGGTGATACCAGGATTTTTAAATTTTTTATTTTGTTGATACAATTTGTTATTTTTTACTCAGGCCCCTGTTTTGTGAAAATCTATTTTGGTACTGTACATGTTTCAGACATTTCAGTTTTTTCGAATTTGCAATGTGACAATAGTTTAATTTGATCTCGTTGAATAACAATACATTTTTGGTGGGTGTTTACAACACTCATTCGTCATTAATTTTTAAAAAATAGAGCATTTCTTTTGTCTTTGAATAGAAAGAGAGTAAGTCTGACCAGCAGCTTCATCTTGCCGCCCTACAAGGAAATCTCTCCCTCCTCAGAAGGACGCTTGATGGAGGCAAGGTCCATGTGGACTGCAAAGATAAGGTAACAAATTGTTTCACAATAATCTGTCAATGTAGAAGATGCACACTTTCATTAGCAGAGAAAAAAAAGAAGCTTCTTAATAGTTTCCATACTTTACAATGTAAGGTGGGATCGACGAGGCATTCCTGGAGTGTAATTGTGAAGACAGTGAAAGACAAAGGAATTCATAGAATTTCTTGAGGAGCCGACAGGTGCAATGGACTAATGGTAAGCAGGTTTGAAAACGTGTAAGCAGGTTTCTGAAGATCTGAAAGGAGTCAAACAGGGAGTTGATAGGGGCATCAGTCCATAGCTTCAGTGCAGATGGCAGCCTTCTTCTTTTACCAGATGTGCCAAAATCACATTTTTAGTATCATGAATTATTCATTTCAGAATGGGGCTTCACCATTAAATCTAAGGGTGCCTCATGAATGATTCATTTCAGGAAGGGACGACACCGTTAATTCTTGCCGCAGCGAATAATCATCTTCATTGTGTAAAGGAACTTCTCGAACAAGGGGCACAAGTTGACGAAAGAAGAAATGTGAGTAATAACCATAAATACAGCGATAGTTAATATTATAAATGACAAAATCTGTTTAAAATCTGGGCTCAATTTCATAGAGATGCTCAAAGCGGAAAGTTTCTGCTAAACAAAATAAGCAGGATACAAGTCACAAATGGTAGGCCTACATGCAGGGCTCGAGTTTAGTGTAAAAATCCACAAACCCGTAGGGCTTGTCGCTCAATATGTTTACTGGACCGTCTTTTTTTGAGAGGGGGGAAAAATTCCAATTAGATAAGGTTTAACAACTGTTATAATTTGAACAAGCATTAGGAGAAGATTTATCTCATTTGAATTTTATAAGGCCCTAAGTCTTTAATACTCGACAGAATTGGAAGAGATTTATCAGACTGAAAACAAACATTTAAACAAAAAACACAAGACCTCCGGACTTGTCCGGTACTGAGTCTACTGGCCCGATGCTAAAATCACTGGCCTCTGGCCTGCGGTCCAGTGTTAAATTTCAAGCCCTGATGTGACACAGTATTTTGACCGGTACCCATATTCTGTAAGGCAGAATTTTTGTTGCTGGAGTAGCTCTACGAAATTGACCCCATGGCTACTAAACGACTCTGTGAGCAGGTGAAGTGCTCAGTAGAGTGGGCTACTAATGACATGAAGGTCAGCCTAACCTTGACATATCTCAGCACATAAATCGTTTATCCTGGTAGTTATTATTTTAAAAAGATTTGTTAGCCTAGCCTCTATGACTGTTAAATAAATACAAGGAAACAAGAGGTTTGCATCTTTTGTAAAAAAAAAACCAAACAAACAGAGGAAATACAGAAGCATTTGTTGCCAAGTAAAGTTGTCCCAGGTCATCATTCCGGTCTAAGGAAACACACCATGTTCTTGAATATGTTTACACAATGTCCCATGGACAGGATACATGTTTTTATATAAAGAATGACATTGCTCTGCAGTAAAGCTTCCTGACTGCACTCTGTTTATTTTTCTATCATTTGTTTAAAAGGGATGACAATTACTTTGAATTGTTTTATCTATTAACGCTACATATAAAAGTCATATTCCTAATATTTTGTGTGTACCGGTGGGCGGTCTCTTTAACAGAAATAGTGGCAATACGGGCGATTAACATTTCACAATACAGTTCTCCCTCTATAGTTAACCCCGAAAAGGCCATTTTCTCAAAAAGTGGTCAACTAAGAAAATTGTTTGTTTTATACACATACTTCAACTTATAATCTAATTGTGTTTGCTTTGTTTATGTCTTATGTTCCTTCAGACAGGGACATGTGCTCTCTTCTTCGCAGCTCAAGGAGGTTTCTTAGAAATAGTCAAGGAGCTACTTGAAAAAGGAGCGACAATCGATCTACCAAGCCAGGTACCGGAATTTTCTCTTTCTGATATTAAATAACAACTGACATAAACTCCTCTGGATTCTTAACATGTAGAAATATTGTTGGTTTGAGCAAAGACAAATTGACTGGAGCGGGACTTGAACCGTCAATCTCCAGATTAACGTACCAGCGCTCTACCATCTGAGCTATGTGGTTTACTACTTGATATTTAATATTAAAAAGTCCCCTTATGGTGATCCCCTGGCTGCTGCGCCCAAGGTTGTAGCGCAGACTTGGATGTCTTCTCTTCTCACGTATGTCGAGAACAAAACTAATTAAATTTC
>CM021542.1:9252817-9264292 GCA_010994315.2 Pisaster ochraceus | reverse complement strand
ATGTCAATATGCAGTTGGGCAGGTGGCAGCATGAAAGCAATTACTTGAAGTAGGAAACATGTTAGTTTAGTAGACCCAGTAACTGGGGCACTGTACTCCTTTTTTTTTCTCGAAATGTTGACGTCTTCGGTTGTATCTGTCACAGAGCGTGTCTTAAAATACTTATCAGGAACGCGAGGTTTCATGTACATGTACCTATCACAAGTGTGTTTTTCGTGTACTTTATAGCACAACGAGTGTGTTTCAGAGTACCAGCCGGGCAACCTGACAATCTAGTTACGACCGAGGATGTGAACGTTTCGTGAAAAAAGGAGTACAGTACTCCAGTTACTGGGTCTATTAATGTAGTTTGCTACGTAACAACAAATATTTCCCCTTAACTTTCCCAGAATTCTTCAAAATCATCTGTACGTGTATACAGACAGAGGCAAGTTGGACATTTATCTGTAGTAGGGATCCTGAAAAACCCCCACATCATATTGGTTGATTTTTTAGAGGATTGAGGCATTAGGTATCCTACATGAACTCATAGTTATCCGCGGGACGACTGACTCTTTAAAAACAACACCAGACAACAAATTTGCAGTTATTTTGTAAAGATAATCTTTAATAGAGAATGAATCAAATATAGAATTGTTACCATACAATTGACTACATCCATGACCTGCCCCGACAAAAGGAGAGAGAGATAGAATAAATTGTTACGAAATAAATAGAATAATTAATCTCAGATTTCTGCATTGGACCAGAAGAAAAGAGCTACCCTTCTGTATGCTCCAAGACTTTTGAGTTGCATTTAACTTTTAATTTTTACTGAATTTGAAAAAGGAGATTGAAAGTCTGATGAATTTTTGTTTTTGTTTTGTTACAGCATTACTACATTGCATTTTTGACGTCTCACTCATTTTGTAGGCACAGGTTACGCTTTACAGTTCATACAATACACAGCTACTAGAGGTGGAAAAAAAATAAAAATAAATAAACCCAAAGGTTGTGTGTTTACACATGCCAAAAACTGACACCTTGCAAGTTGGACATTGTGGGCTTCTTTGTAATTTTTAAGGAGGAAACACGACTAATCTCAAGGAAAAAAGTCCAGAACAAAAACTGTACCAACAATGAAACAATAATGTGAAGAACCTTACACTTTGCATCTTATGTTTAAAAAGATTCTGAAGTTGCCAGCAACTTGAGTGCATGGGATGGCACAATAGTTGAGGATACCTTGGGTTGGGTTCTAATGACCACAAAAAGGGAGGGGAAACAGTGAAACAGAATCAATTTTCGGGGCAAAAAGTCACACAAATTTTGAAACTTGACCCTTAACTCTACTCAATACAAAAGTAAACTCTAAAAATAGACATTCCCACTTGTGGCTATATGCATTCATAATTCAGACGCCATCTTTGTCTGGTTCCACTTATTGTGCGTATAGTTTATAGCCCAGCACAAATTGTTCTTACACACAATGGGACCTGACTACTGTTGGTGGCCAACCTCACTATGGTAACATGTGTTTGAATGGAAGATGGCGGCAACATAATGAAAGTCAATAGCTCATGTTGGTCTGGAACCCTAACTCTTAACATCCATCCATCTCAATTTAGACAACATCCAAATTGGCGGTTTTCGCTACGTCTATGACTGTTGCTAAGGTTGGTGCATAGGACGCTCTATACTGATGCAGTGATCAAGGTAGCCATAGCTGTAGCTGCCAATTTGGACATGGCCTAAGTTAGGTAAAAGGGGAGTAAAATAGCACAGAAAGGTGTTCAAACTTTGGAATGTCGAATGCACATTTGTTCCCACTTGGTAATATTTGGTTCATACTGAAAGAGGTTCAAACTGCCAAAATTACTCTCTTTTTTTCATTTTTAATTGCAACAAACATTTTAAAAACAAGGACTAAGCAACTTCCCAAAATCAGGCAGAAACTTAAGTTAACACCACAGTTAATTCTAGTTTCTTTTAGAGAGACAATTATTTGACCAAACTGCAACTTGAATCGAATGGTCAGCCATTAGGAACACATTTGTTATTTAACCATAGAGGTTAAACCAGTCATTGATAAACACCAGGACACTGTATAGATTTGACAAAATGTTTCACTCATTCTGTCCGAAGAATTGAAAGTTTTGAGACCTAATAACTAGATAAGCAACTAAATGTATAACTGAATACAGTCAAAACGGAGGCAGTTGTCCGATTTTGGAAGCTTTGGCTGTTGCTTAGGGCAAACTATCTTTCAACATACAGCCGCAGCCCCTAATTCGAAAAAAAAAAAAAAAAAAAAAAAAAAAACAGCCAGAAAAACCAACCACAAAAGACTCGATTTTAGTTCACAGCACATTAGTACACAGTTAATAACTGAAACCCAATATCGTTACTTCAGATCCTAAATTCTAAAAAGAAAAGAAAAAGAAAAGCGTTTGTTTTTACTACATCAATGCAACATGACTTTCAACTACGATAAAACTTCAAACCCTGTTAAAAAGAGAGCCTGCCTATTATATCCAAGCAGGCTAAAGTTTATGTTCACCCTAATCTTCGAAACAAACCAGCCAAAATCCAAGGGCAGGTCTAGCCCTGGGGTGTGTTGTTGCAGTAAAAACCAATAACCATTTGGGTTGACTTGGCGGATGGTTAACCACTAGCCAGTGAGCAAAACAGTTATTGGTTACAGCCGGCAAAACACACCCCATGTAGAAGTTTACACTTCTACAGTAAACAGAAGTCCCAAGGGTCAGTTTCATAAAACATAAGCAGACGTTTTCTACTTAATATGGCCCATTCAGCAGCAAAATGTCCATTTTATAATCTCCGCTTACTGTAAGCAAAGCCACGCAATGAACTTGGTTCTTGGTTCTTGGTTCTTGAAAGCATATGAGTAACGCTAGATCTTCTCCATCCTTCATAAAATGCACTCACATTTTTTCTGCTAAAAACACAATAAGTGCTTACAGGTAAACAGCTTGATGAACCAGCCCCGGGAGTAGGGCAGGTCTTGCCTGATTTGGATGGACTTGGACACATTTCTTGGCATTAGACCTGGAATACAACTGATATCGGTGCCTACAGGTTTGTGGTTGATTTAATACCACAGACTAAAGGATTATGATGGGTTAGGAAAGGCCAAAGTATAAAAAAAATCCAGGAGTTGATCCGAAATATCAAGTTAAGAAACATCCCAAGAGAGCCAGTAACACACTAATTATACATGTTATCAAACGCATCGATCAAAATTCCGCCCTCTTCACTGACTAAGAAATCTGGCCGATTTTAAAGTCTAAACCTCACATACTCTAGTACGGCGAAAAACTGAAAACAAAAATAGACAACACAACTCTTTTTTGTTAAATAACTATTTTACTGCACAAAAGAAATTCCAACATTGAGTTTTAAACCGAGGGAAAAATGCGCCCCTCAAATCTGAAACTTGGGACTATATAAACGCCCCTTCTTATACTAAGACATTCTCTAGCATTTGCATAATACATACAGTCTTCACTAGAATATCAGCCACTAAATTAAAACTAAAAATATACACAGGGAAGGGGGCGACGGCGACCAAACTGTACATTCTCTCTGATGCCAGTCCTAACTTCTGATTATCAGACAGTTCGGTGTGAATAAAACAAATCAATATGTACCACTCCCCTGTATAAAAAAGTGACGCATTTCTGAGTTGTGTTAGTTAAGTCTGCTTGCGTAGTTTTTCTCTCTCTTTTTGGTGGCTAAATGTTAAATTTTGCATTTTTATTGTAAGTTTTTTGGGGATAAAATTTCAGTAAGTGAATGAAACTCTTTCCAAGCGTGAACTGAAAGTAAACATGACTTGCCTCACTCCACCTATGACTCAATATCCCATTGCGAGAGAAATATCCCTTGTCATTTTTTCCTGTTTTATTTATAGTTTGTTGAAGTTGCATTATAGCGTCAAGTGCTAGTGAATGTAAATTTGACATTTTCTCGCTACTCATAATGTGGTATTGGTTTTAAGGTTTGTCGTTTTAACCACTCCAGAATCCAAGAATGGTACTCCTCAGTTCCACTGGAAGTTGACTTAAAGTTTGATCAAACAACCAAACAGTTTTCTCTTTCTTTATTATAATTTGGCCACAAAGAAAGTAAACAACCAGACAAGGTAAGATGGACAAACCAGCCAAGGAATTTCAAATTGATCCAGTGTGTGGGAACTATAAAGTTACAGTTTTTCATTCATTCTGAATCAACCGTGCAAATGTTACACGTTTTATGACCGTTTGGTAACTCAAAGCCCCGACCTATATTTCCTTGTTGTTTATGGTTTTGTTTTTTTATTATTAAAAAATATCCAGTATTATGTGTATGTTTGGCGATACTTATGCAAGGCTCTGACATGTTCTCAATACAAACATCGGTATATTTGTCAAGGTATCTGTAATTTACAATCAAACAACTGCTAGGCTAAATAGAATCAATCCCTGGCTGAGAAAACAATTGGTGCTGGGTTTCATAACCTGCTTCCCAGGGCCCTACTTCATCAGGCCGTTAAGCACAAAATATACTTAGTCACAGAAAAATCTTGCTGAGCAGAAACAGGTTACCAGCTAACAGGCCAAACAATGAACATTACTTGTGATTGACACCCCACTTATTTTTTCTAAGCATTATTAAATAGTTGATCAATTGTTCCTGCTTAACAGCTTGGGCCCTAACAGCTAGGATTTCGTCCTTCTCTTGGCAAAGTACAAGTTAAAAGGGAGCCAGCCATGTTATAACATAAGGGTACTTGGCTGGTTAGCAGTTTATCCTCAGCATAAGTATTATTTGCTTAGCGTTGAGCTAATATGTGGCTCCATGTTTGCTGGGGAATGAGACTAATTGAATCACTCATCAATTGTAGTTTTTCAATTGAACTCATGATTTTTTTTTACAGCTGGTGACACAGCTGGTGATATTTGCAAATGCAGTCTCATTTACATTTGGCAGTCTGAATCTAGTGACTTTGGCTACGGCTATGGCTATTGCCCGTACATTAAAGAATAGGCATTCTCAGCGATCTAGCCACAGCCACTGCTTAAGCTGGATATGAGGTAAAATGGAAAAAAAAACAAAAACCACTGTATGGTCTAATCCCAAGACTTTGCAAATGGTCTTCATAAAATACTGATCTACTGTGACCAATCTGTTTTGAATGACGTTACTGGCATCATACGCAAATTCATCCCAGAGACATTGTCGACGTCACATGAGACCAAACAAAAACATCTGATGCTCATAAAAACAAAACTGATATCTGTCAGGTTTATCTGTACAGGTTTATATGAAGGATGTAACGGGAAAGGTTTTTCGCAAAACAATATTCCCCGCTGCTAAATATCCCCAAATCCCCCATAATCCGTCCCACTGGACCTACTGGCTTTATTGAGAATATTTTGCACCATGTAGCAAAATCGCACTTTCTCTTTCACGGAGCGAGGCATACATGTACAGTTATCATCACAGAGTCAAAATAGTTGATGGTTATAAGGTATCATTTGACCAGCCTTTGGTGTTTTTTTTTCTTCCTTTTTTTTCTCTTTTGGGTGCTTTTTGAGTATGTACGTTGAAGAAACTGATCACGCTTTTCAAGACCTTTCAATATCGACTATACCATGTGGTAGCGTTTTACAACTTTTACTTAAACTGCTTGAATGGATTAGAGATTCTAATAAAAGTTACGCAGAAGAAAGTGACAGGTTTAAAATGAATGAGAAATGGACATTTGTGACGACAAAAAACGACCGATCCATTAAGTCCCGCCCATTGCTCACATCATGTGAACTTCAGCAATGCTGCCCTCTATGCCCCGCCTGTATCCGTACACAGACTTTAGTCCAGCGTGTTTTTTTGTGTGGGTGCAATCATTAAAGGGATTGGTCGAAGGGGCGGGGCTTAAGGGACCGGTTTACACAATCTATACTACGCATACTTTAAGTAGTGCTAGCATATGATGACCTAATCATGTACACACACTATAATCAACATCTATTGAGTGCAAAGCTGACCAAGAATATAAAACATGATTATATATATATTTCATGATGGATAATATACAACAAGAAAAAATTTCAACAATGTGCACAAGATCGACGAGAAAACCTGATTGATACAAAAAGGTGACACGAGAAGTTTTATCCGAGGTCAACCCTGAAGAAAACAACAGGCATTGTTCCCAAATCGGTGTTACTAAAATTACCGGCATTTTTCTGCAGCATTCTGCCTGACTACTACGGCTATGGCTGCAGCTGTTGCTATGGCTGCTGCTAACTTCCTATCTTTCAATGCATGATCATGTGACGATCAAAGCACAGCCACAGCCGCTGATCCAGACATAGGATGACCAATAATCAATGAGATTTAAGTTGAACAATGGGTGAAGTACCGGCCAAACCCACAACACAATATTGTTAAAAAGCTACCCATAACGTGAAGCTATACGACGTCAGGAGGCAACTGACATACCAAGTAATTCCTACGGTCTATGGATTTCTGAGCATGCGCACATTCTGACATTAAGAAAATAAATAGATGGACCTGGTATAGTCTGCTGCCAACTAGTGTCCAAAGTGTTTCCCATCGTTGACATTTTAACAGAAGTAAAGAGAGTACTGCCTGGGAAAGGAGGTGGGGGAGGGAGAGGCGGAGATGGAAAGATTTGTCTTCGAAAATATTAATTTTGTACATGCTGTGAAGAAGGCGGGGGAAAATAACATCAAATTTAAAAGTACAAACTCAGAGGAAGGGGTGGGTCTCAGAAAACAGTACTTACTCTACAGTCTTTAAAAAGATTCAACATTTCGGAAAAACGCCTCGACGATTCTAACAATGTGCCGATAAGTATTAAATATTTCATGATATTTTTTTTTTTAATGAATTGGATTAAATTTCATATTTCTTTCTGAATGAGTCACGCGAAACATCACTGAGTGATAGACACCACCGCTATGACCAACACGCAAAAGAGTAAACAAAAACGACTTGATGTAAACACCAAGAAAATATTCTTTCAAAGTGTAAATTTGTAATACGTATTATTTTATCTATTAGGAAGTCAATAACAGAAAGAGAAGAAGTTCAAGTTCTTTATCACACAGCAACTTGGCATGAGATAAGCTAGAGAAATAACACTCAGAAAAATGCTTAGTCTGTAGGTATCAGGTGAATCTAGGCCAAATTTCATGAGGCTGTTAAGCAGAAAATTGTGCTCAGCAAATTTGGCTTCTGAGCAAACATTTGCAGGGAACCAGTCAAAAAAAAAAGTACAAATACATTGTATTTTGACTGGTAACCTGTTTCGGCTGAGCAAGTTTTTTCTATGCCAAGCAATTTTTTGTGCAATTGGTTTGCAGTAATCCGTATAGCACTGTATGCAAATGTCAGCATTCCCATTGGTTGAGCAGGTTAACCTTGCCATACAGGAGTGTCACATGGTATGGATACACTATGTCCACAGCCGACATAGAGGGCGTGCCAAGCGGACAGACGACAAAATGAGCTCAGCCTTCTCCATGTCTTATTTCTTTGGCACAAACTCAATATATCCATGCATTATGGGAACCCTAAGTAGACTAAATGTGTTGGGAGTACTGCATTAGACTATTGATTCATGTGTTAACGGCCTCATTTGACATTCATCTGCAATTTGGTGTTGTACAGGCATCTGAGCCCGACACAACAGCCCTTCAGCGTACCATCACCTTCCGTGTCAAGTTCCCTGTGTCGCAATTAGCAACAACCAATACTGATTCTCACTAAACCCGAGACAGGGACCGGACTATTGTGTCCTCTCCGAGTGAAACCGAACCGAGGCTGAGAAGGATAAAACAGTCGGGTGCCTTTCCCAAACACAAACAATCCTTATCATTGTGCAGACAGGTATGGACATGCAGTGGATAATCGGTGGCAAACTATCACTAATCTGTCCCCATCGGGGAATTAAGACGATGGATGTGGCAGAGTGGAGATGATCAATATGCGCATACATTAAACTCTACCCTACCTCACAGACTCTCCACGAGTAACTGAAGACACATATGTTCAGAGCCGTCGGAGTAATTGTAAAGTTAATTTATGAAAGCAAACGACCTATTTAAAGTGACAGCTTGCATTTTGGTTTTTCGAACTTTAAACTTTTGATGTCGACAGATGCCCCGATGCTTCTAGCCTCGGTTTGGACCTGAGTGAGTAGGATGGGTGGATACAAGATGGCTCCGCTCTGATATAACTTCCATCCTATTGGTCGGTCAATACGCATGCGCGCCGATGGAACGCACTCAGTTTGTCACTACTTCAGGCTTCACAGTTGCCATAATTGAACCTCCCTTGATGGGAGAATGATACAAAATGTGTTACATAGCTTCAATCCCATCTATAAAGGTCAAAGCAGCTTTTATCTTGCCACGGGGCACATCAATGAGGGGAAATTTAAATTTCCACAAGAGGTATTTCAAGGGGGGCAGAAAGGCAATTGCCTCCACTGCCTGGGTGAAGTACCAGGGCTGTGTTTGTACATGTAAGTCCATACGTGATGTGGGTATGCATTGGTTGACACTTCAGTCTTTCTGGCTCCAAAGCTGGGCCAATTTTTCATGGCTCTGCTTACCGTAAGCAAAGAATCGCCGCTAAGCAGGGAATTCCACGCTTACGTCAAGCTTTTTTCACAGGGTTAGCAGAGAATGCGCCCTCAACGTTACTACGCAATCTCCAGCTTACACAGCTAGCGCAGAAATTCGGCGCTTGCAGAGCCATGGACTTGGGGCCTGGTCCATGTTTGTGCATAATTTAAGTAGAATTGTGTCACTGTTTTATAGCACAACCAGACAATTTTTATGAACGAGACCAAGAGTCTTCCCTAAGAACATGTGAAACAGAAGTCATGAATTAAAAAAAAAAAATTCTTTTGTACATCCTTAGAAGAAGAAGAAGAAGAAAAAAAAATGGCTTCATGAATTTTTTACGGCCTTCTCATAATCAATGAAGCTTAACACAGTGAAGTGGGTGTCGCATATGATGAAATTAAGCCGCCCCTCCCAGCAGGCGACATGTACATAGAGCTGAAGTTGCTCAAGCTTAGACAGTCCCTACCCAATACTTGTTGTCAGTTGTTCATAATTTTGTTTGGTTAAATACCTTTATGCAAATTCTGTGATTTTAGCTTTCCGGGGCTAAGTTAACAATGACTACACACCTATTGCTCCCCCCCCCTAGAACTCATTTTACAGGGGGCATTTGTGGCCGCTTGATATCTATTTTCTTTTTTAAACATCTTATAAATACATGTACAGTAGTTTCATTAACTTTAAAAAATGTTCACATTGAAAATCTTCATATAAGACACTTATCATCCAAGTAACTTGTGTTGAATTGAATATGTTGAACGCTTTCAGTGCAAGAACGGCAAAGTAAGATCTACGCAACAACCTTAGCTAATTTTCCTCAAAAGAAAAAAGAAAAGAAAAACGTTGGTACTATTTTAAAAACTTTCTTAACTTTCTGGCGAGCTTTTTTGGTAGCACACATATATTTGTTCAAAAAAAGTTGAAAAGCGTAGGAAAACGGGAAAGAAAAAAAAAATGGGGAAAAAAAAGAAGCAAAAATGAAAAAATTTGGACTAATACTGGCTGCCTAAAAGGGTTTAAGATTTACATCAAACTTCCTCCGCCCCCACTTGGGTCGCATTGTAACAACCTTACAATGGACGGGTCGCTTTTGGCTCCTTCCACGAACTCCTGGAGCGAGAGTTTGCCGTCGAGATTCTTGTCCATCTGGCGAAAGATCTTGTCAGTACGTTTCTCCGGAGTTGACTCGTCTTCAGGCATCTTCATAACTGTGCCGACCATCTTGTAGATAGCCTGGTGGACAGAGTGGGATAAGAACGGTTTAAAACAGAATACCATTTCAAAAATTTATAAATTCTACTCTAGCATAGAATTTTTTTTTACTCACACAGATTATTCAGTTGTTTTTTCTTTACCTCATAACAATAAAATAGAAAATCAAAGTAGGTGCGGTTAAAGCCTACCATTTAAAAAGTTTCTTTTAAATTAAATTTTATTTATTTATTTTATTCATTCGTCTAATTAATGAATAATCAATTAATTTACTCATTCATTTGATTTTATATTTTTAGGGAAGACTTGTTACAAAATTAAGGGAAACCTTGGGATTTAAACAAACTTAACTCAACTTGAACCGCCACCCCCCTCCCATCAAAGGCAAGCAATTTTTCCAGTTGCCTTCCATCGATATTTCCCTTGGTGCTGCACTTCCAAGGGTGTGTGACAAGATCAAAGTCTGGAAATTCTTTTCCGGGGTCTCAACATTCGACCCAACCCCAGGCATAGGCCTCGTGCCACTGCAAGTTTTACTTGAACATTTGAGAAGTTGTCCTCATGATGTACACGTCATCAAACCAGATCAAATATCAGAAATTTCTTATCCTGGGTCTAAACATCCGACCCAACCCCAAACCAGTGTTTAAGCCTCGTACCACTGCAAGTTTTACTTGAACATTTGAGGTGTTGCCCTCCTGATGTACACGTCATAAAATACAATCAAAGTCTGAAATTTCTTATCCTGGGTCTAAACATTCGACCCAACCCCACACCAGTGTTTCAGCCTCGTGCCACTACAAGTTTTACTTTAACATTTGCAGTGTCGCCCTGATGATGTACATGTCATCAAACCAGATCAAATATCAGAAATTTCTTATCCTGGGTCTAAACATGCGACCCAACCCCAAACCAATGTTTCAGCCTCGTACCACTGCAAGTTTTACTTGAACATTTGAGGTGTTGCTGGCATGACATGCATGTAGTATTATGCATGACACCTTTGTGGCTTGGGCTGGAAACTTTAATGATTAAAACAGTCAACGTGCAGCCAAGCAAATCATGCATTATTAGGATAAAAACCAATCACTGAATAACAGGAGCAATGGGGGAGATCGGGACTACTGTGGAAAAAATGTCCACAGCTCCACTGGATTTCTCCGCTGGAAAATACCGGGGCCCATCTTCATGGCTCTGCTTACTGCCGAACTCTGCGTTTGCGATCACCATTCTTCACTTACAGGGCAAGCACCAAAATTCTGCGCTAGCTGTGTAAGCGAAGAATGCCTATAGTAAAGTGGACTACGCACACGCACAGGCAGAAATTCCCCGCTAACCTGTGAAATACGCTCGACATAAGCGCGGAATTCCCTGCTTCTGTAAGCGCAGATTCTTTGCTTACGGTATAGGCGGGCCCTGATTATTTGTGTGCAGTCTCAAGTCATTTGAACAATGAATTAATAGACCAACGAGCTAGCCCACCCGAGTGATTTGCCTCAGGACTTTATTCACAGAACTCGGGAAAGTACCAAGTATACAGTGCCTTATACACATTTGAGCAAGGGTAAAAACAAATTATATTCTTCATCCCAGATGCAAAAATAACATCTATTAAATCGTT